>WEIV01027105.1:27168-44309 GCA_013390005.1 Calyptomena viridis | reverse complement strand
TGTCCCTGATTGTTGTTTTACACAAAAGAAATTGAAGTCTCAGGTAAACCTTTTTATAATGCACCATATTTTGCTTCTGTTGTAATGCAAAATTAATGACAAAAATTAGATTATTTACTAATGCAAAAGTAATGACAAAAGTTAGATTATTTACCAGTCTAAAAGTTACAGTTATGTTTTTCAGTGTTTCTTTCAATTAGTGTAACAGTCTGTCACTAGGATTGTATAAGAAATTTTCCATCTATAACAGAACTTGTGTAATATGGCTTTTTTTTAAAGTGAAAACCTTTTCTTCACCAGTTAGGCTTATTTTTGCTTTAAGTAATTCAGATGCAAGCATTAACCAATTCAACTGGCAAAATTCAAAGTGACATAAAAATTCCAGAAAAAATAATACCTTCTAAGCAACTGACAACTCATGGTAGTGCACATGTATTTATCCTATTTCTGTCACTCAGTTATGTTGTATTATTAGGGCAGATGCCCAGGAAAACAGTTACTTATACAACCACTGCACCTGTTCCTTAATAAGGAACCCTGTAAGTGTTCAACAAGAAGAAAAACAAAAGGTCACTAACAAAAGAGCTCAGAAAAACTGCTTAAAACTAGAAATGAGACAAAAAAATTGTAAATCTATGTAATTGAATTTCTTCTATGGTGTATCTTGCAACAATTACCAAGGCTGTCTGCACATTTCCTGATTGCATTCATTGATGGGTCTCACTTGTATGGAGCAATGTGTAGCTGGACCAGTTTGCACATTGTGAAGTATCTTCAGGTTAAGCCTAAGTGGTTAGAAAATAGATGTAGTAATTTAGGGACTGTGAGTCTTCCTTCAGTGGTACTCTGTGCAAGTAGGACAACATCAGTAGGTATCAGCATCAAGACAAGAGCATCTAGAAAAGTGACTAAATGATCTGTAAACCTTTTACTGGCTGCTAATGAAAGTCCATATAATGATATTCCACTTCATAATCTACCACACAATCTTGTCACATTTCAAAATTACTCCTAACTCTGTAATATTAAAAAAACCCACAAACAAACAAAACCCAATTTAAATATTATGTACAAAGACATACAAAGAGGCAGTAGAAATCAGAGGTGTGTACAGCCATCTCAGGTGATTAAATATCAAACAATGTGGCAATTGAAAATTCTTATATATTCACAGAAGTAAAAGTAAAAGCAACACAATGTTCCTCTCCCACATCTGTGCTTAGCTGATTAAAGCAGATTAACTTATACTTTACTACATCATGGTGCAATTTTATAATGATAGTTAATTCCTGTCAGTAAATCTGTCATTAAAATATCAAGTTACTAATAACGCACTTATTTATCTACTGTTGATGAAAGGAAATGTTGGACAACTAAGAAGTGTCATCAACAACATTAGAAGTAGAGACAGAAGGACAAGGTGAATTGAAATGTATTGGATGGGCTGCAAAAGAAGAAGTGAAACTGAGGGGGGATGATTTCTACAAAACCTTATTGTACAGTAACTTAAGAAGGATTACAAAAAAAAAATTTGGCAGGGAGCTCTTGTTTGTCTGTTTACTTTTTGCAGATGGGAATCAGAAATAACAATTCTGAGTTTATTTCTGTAAAGGAAATAAAAACTAATGCAGTTTGTTCAGACTCAGGTATAGCACATTCTTTTCCTAACACTGACAGAAAATTGAAAAAAAAGGACAGCAAAAGTTAAAGTAGGAGCAAATTAAACTCAAAAGATCAGGTTTCAATAGCATAAACTAGAAATATTTTCCTCTTTAGAAAGTCATAGTGGAGAATAATTCAATCCCAATTAAACTAGGGAATTCTAAAATGTTTGGGTTTTTATATATGGCTGTAGGGGGGTTAGGTGGGCCTTGCACAAGGAGATAGGCTGATTTAAGGATTTCTTTTTTTGTTCAAGAGAACTTTGGTACCTGGGAGACTTAAGCTTGGATTTCTTTCCCTCTGCAACCTTGCAGAGCAGTTAACTCCCTGAAAAGATAACTTTTTCACAGATGACTTTGGAGCTCCTGTGAGGAGGTGGGGGAAGCTCTTAAGAAGGCTTGGCGAGAAAAAGGATTTGCATTCTTTCATGCCCAGCGTACACATGCCATTAAGTTCAGCATTCTCACGTTTGAAAAACCAATTTTTCCTGAGTCTATCCACTTCTTGGCCTTTTGGAGGTACCTGAGTTAACTTCCTTTACAACGGCTTTGCTTATTATCAAAGTTAGTATCATGAAATTGGATAAGTAAGGTTTCAGGACTTAATCCATAACAAGTAAAATAATAGAAGCATCATTTTGTCTATTTTGATTAGTCACATCTGGAGTGTTCTGTGCTCCTCGGTGCAAGAGAGATGTGAAGCTCTTGGAGTGTGTCTAGTGGAGGACAACAAAGGTTTAAGAGACTGGAGCATCTCTCTTATGAGGAAAGGCTGAGACCTGTTGAGCCTCAAGAAGAGATGGCTGAGAGGGAACCTCATCACAGTATAAAAGTATCTGAAGGGAGGATGTCAAGAGGATGGAGCCAAGCTCTTCTCAGTGGTGCCTAGCAATAGGATAAGAGGCAACGGGCAGAAACTGATGCACAGGAAGTTTCACTTGAAATTGATGAAGAATTTATTTACTCTGTGTATGACTGTGTACTGGAATAGATTGCCCAGAGAGTTTGTGGAGTCTCTCCTCATTGGAGATATTCAAGAATCATCCTGTACAATGTGCTCTAAGAAGACCCTGCTTGAGAAGGGAAATAGGATCAGATAACTCCACGTGTGATTTCTTTCAGCCTTAACTGTTCTGTGATTCTGTGGTCTTGATCAGGCTGTAGGAAGTAGGACTATAGTTCCATGTAAGTGTAAACTGGATGGAGGTAGTGAAAAGATCTTATTTTGTTTTGTGTAGGTAATTGTTTTTTAAATAATGAACATGTATGAAATTTAAAACTCCTCTATGTTTTGCATGTTTTTCTAACTTTGAAAATATAAAGATTGTAGAGCCTGCTTATCTGAGAGAGATATTTGAGGGATACTTGTCCATACTTCAGACATCATTTATGTTTAAGCAGTTTAAGAGTCCTCTAGGCCACTTTGGTTTTAAGACTTTTCTGTGAAATCTTTCTGATTTACAAAGGAAGATAAGGTGCCCTCAAAACACCAGGCAGTGGAAGGAAGGACTGAGGAAAATTTAGTTTTCAAAGGTGAGAATGCTAAACATTAACGTCGTGTACACCTGGCATGAAAGAATTCAAAACTCTTTCCTTTCTAAGCTTTCTTAGTAGCTTGGTTGGCCCCACCTCACAAAGGCTCCATGTGAAAAAGTTATCTTTTCAGGGTGTTAACTGCTCTGCAAGGCCAGAGAAGGAAAAACATCCAAGCTGCATGTGGGAAAAATGAAAAGAATGCCTCTTCCAGGCAGGAAAACCTCTAAGCAAAATGAGCCCTAAAACTCCTTGTAATAATCTTGTGGAAAAAAATGGGTTTCTGCACTTAGAACTTTCTATGAAATCCTAAATTAAAATCACCTACAGAAACAAAATAGCATCTCCAGTAGTCCAGTTTGTTTTGTTCTCACTGAATTTTGCATATTAAAGCTTGGATGGACGTTATGTAGACAAGAAAAAAAAGTAACTAACATTTTATAACCAAAATTACAATTTCTTCTGTAGTTGCCAAAAAAAACCCCTATCAGCTTCATTAACTGTCTACAGTTCTGTGTTCTTTATTAGGCATACAATCCTCTTCCCTTAAAATTAGCAAAAAGCAAAACACAAGCTATTAGTGCTTAACATCAGATCCTGCTTGGTTATTTATGGTATGCTGAAGACTTATTGGATGCTTTACTTGTATTTATAAGTATTTATTCTCCAAATTTGTGGAAAAAACATGTTTGTTAAAGTTTTCTAGAAAGCTGACAGCATTTCCATTGACTTATGGAAATGTGTTTGCTTTTCCGGGAGGTATATTACAGGGAGCTCCACGAGAACATTTGAAGATCAGCCGGAATAGGGGTTGCCAAAGCAGGCTAAGAAAGGAGTCATGGAACAAGCATTTTAATAAATAAAGGAGAAAACATGTTTTGACAATATCATATTGGAGTAGCAATGTTCTCAGAGCTGCACTAATCTCTGTGCTTCAAACAGATGAACTACATTTTTCAAGTTTTTAGCCCCAATATTTATGCCCAAGATTTGGGGGGTTGTTATGTTTTCTGAAGAAGCAATGTCTAGTGCATTACTGAGTCTACACTGCTTTATCACTGGTTTAGATGTATTATATAAGCATTACACAATGGATGCTCACAATAAGAAAAGCACAGCACAGTGAAAATACTGGAATTTATGATCTGGGTCTGAAAAAAAGGAGTATTTTGCTACAGATCAGTATTAAATGACATGCTCGTTGGTTTACTAATTCTGGCAAACTATTTTGCAACAGTAAATGTCTCATTTTTACTAAAACAAATGTCATACAATGTACCCAATTGAATAGATCCATGACTTTAAACAGGTGGCAATAAAGTAATGTAAAATTTGCTTGTTTGTCAACCACCTATTAAAAGTATTTGCAATTGCACAGTAAATTCTATGAAATATATTAAAACTGAGTGCCAGTATTTCCTGTTTTATAGGAGACTTTGCTTTTAGTGACACTAGATTGATAAGCTACAAGAAAATTGCAGATATCTTAAAAAACTCACTCTCCTATTTTGACTAGATGTAGCACCGCTGTTCAGAGTTATCATTCATCTTGATTACACTGGTGTAAATGGTTCATCTGTTCTAAATCTTCAGTAAAAATAAATAGTTTTTTTACAGAATGCAACCAAATAGGAAAGAAATCAATGTCAAAAATCTCCAGTTTTTAATTTCTTATTAATCTCATGATGTATCTCTTCTGGAGGGAAGAAAAAAAGAAAAAAGAAGAAGGATCATTCCTTCACATTTTACATTTTGTGTTGTAAAATGAAAGCTAGCTTTTCCAAAGTTCACAATGAAGCGTGATATTGAAAATTAGGGAAATTTTTTACTGCTTTGATTGAACAAATTAGTAGTATCTTGTCAGAAGTTCTCTTTGTGTGTGTATGTTGTTGGTTTGGGGTTTTTTTTGGGTGTGTTTGTTTGGTTTTATAAAAAGGGTTTAATCGAATGAACAAAGTGCAAAGGTGTAAGACAAGAAAATTAAATATGATTTCTGAACTGATCTCAACAGAACACTTAATGAGTTTATTTTATTTTTGGTAAATAAGGGTATGTAAAGCAAGAAATGAGAACAATACTCTGGCCACCAACTCCACAAATCAATATGTGCTGATTGTAAAACCTCAGGAAATAGGAAATAAAATATTACCTTTTGCAGATTAATATAGACACTTAATACATCTACTCCTTTGCAGACCAGCTTGTATTATATCTTATTAGGTTAATAGATAAAAGAGAGTGCATATGGAATACTGCTGTGATTGATTGCTATTAAAACTTTCTTGTTACTGAAGAGTAATAATTCATGAGTTTTGATTGAATTTCATGGAAATCTGGATCCACATAACACAGCGGATTCCTCATATCAGCAGACTGATTAGATCAGTTGTGAAGCTGAGCAGGACTGCAGAAAGAGGTTAAGTGAATTATCATCATTGCTGAATATTCAGCATAAGGACATTGGGCAAAACATGGCTTTACCCAGGTTGTCAACTACCAAGAAAGTGAAGAGCTGGAGCCTAAGACAGCTATTAGTTTACTATAATCTCAATTCTTCCATATCACTGAGTTAACCATTAAAACTGAAACTCACGCTCAGAAAAACTTCTTAAACTATGAATTTATGAAAAGACAATCTTCAATAATTTTAGGGTGGTTCTGAAGACAATCCTTGATAGAGGTCTACGGGAGAAGGCAGGTTTATTTCCTGTGAGTTGAAATCTTTTCTCACATAGAATGATATTTAACACAAGAGTCTCAATCCAATTACTGTAGTGTTCCAGGGGTCTGAGAGGCAGAAAAACATGATGAGAAGGCAGGATTTCATTAAGTTTCTCAGATGTGTATTTAACTGCTTGTGTGCACTCATTCGACAGCCTAATCCTGAACTAAGCTATATCTTCACTACATCTATGTGTGTCCTATATCTAACTTACCTACCTTAGCAAACCCCATGTCCATGCCCCCAGACAGTGTGTCTGGCTGGGCCTGGACATGTTTACCTGCAAGATGTCTCACAGACAAGCAGAGGGTCTGCTTTCTAAGATGACTGCAAGATGTCTGTCTGCTTCTTCCTACACAGTTACAACTACATAAGACATTTTATTGTTTACATTAATCGCCCAATGACCTAGAGATCAGTTTCTCCTTGTCCAACCACTGGAATCAGACCATGTCCAGTCACAGTCTCACTTCTACACATGCTCAGGCAAAAAGTAGCCCCCAGCATCGCCCATAAATTACTGAATTTTAAATTTAAGGCATTGTGATAAATTCTAAAACTACTTCAGTCTTAAAAAGAAGCAGATTTTGACTTAGTATAACAGTTTATTTTTCACTTAGGAAGATCTTAGAACGGTATTTTACTCTATTTTAGTCTTTCTCCTAAGAAATCCAGATGAAAATTCAGAGGCATATTTTATGCTATAGCCATATCCACTCCCCTCATTTTACTGAAGACATTTGGAAAAGAATAAATTTTGACAGTTTCAATATCTGGTTGCTTAGCTGGGGGATGAGTTTATTTCTTCTTTCATTTTAGAATGTGAGAAACATTTTTTACTACGTCAGTATTTAAGCATGCTTTTCAATGCCTTGATGCAGCTCTCTGGTTATTATTGGGCTACTGTGTTCCACTTTTCCTAGCAAATTACTCTGAAGGCACACTTTGTTCTTGAATACAGTAGGCATCTTGGGAAGAATCACTACAGTCTCAGTGCAGAAGTCAGCAGACTTTCATCCTAACCCTTTGAAGTCACTCTTAACTTAAGGCTGGGTAAGGTAAAATGCTTATGAAAGACAGAGATTTTAAAAAAATAGGGAATCGAGACATTAATCTACCTCCATTAAGTTTAAATCATAAATGTATCTTTCCTGTTATCTATCTGATGTCCTGACCCCCATTATTCATAGGTTCTGTAATTTTGAATATTATCTACTTCAGGATGCAGTTGTTAGAGGAAAATATTTCACAGTGGAGCAACTAGCTTTAATAGAAAATTTCTTTTTGAAGTCCACCCTTTTTAATGTACTATTTTTTTCTTTTTTTTTCCTTATATAAGAGATAGCAGAAATATCAAGAATAATTAAAATAAAAATTATTTCCCTTTGAAAATGTGTCTTTGATAAATCACATGCTGTCTTTTTTGTCCAGATAGTTAACACTTTTCATAAAGAGCAGCACCTCACCTGTGATACATTTCTGGGTAAAAATGTTCCCTGTATCTAACTTTTGCTCTTCATCAGCTTGTGTTATAGTGGTGTGCTTGATTAAAAACAAATAAATTATCTGGAAGAGCTAAGTGTGCACAGTTCGTTATTGTCTTCTTACTGATATGGTGGTGAATGACCGCATGGAGGTGAGAGAGGGGGCATGGGATGATACTAATCTTCTTGAATTACTGACCTTAACACCATTCAAAGATCTGATTGCAGCTGTAAAATGATGGAGCAAAGCTTCACTTGAGAAAAGAGATGTCCCTGTTTTCCATCCTTTTCCCATTTTCCAGAGTGTTTTGACAAATGAGAGCTTTGGTAAGTGCTATTTTCAAAGTGTACCAGACATGAGTTTGCACATTGAGGAAAAAAATGAGACGTACATTTTCTGTTTGTTGTCCAGGAGAATTTAGGGATGAGAGATGGAGCAGAGGATTCAGCTGTGCAGAAAAAGAAGGCAAAGCTGAAACAAAGAAAGCAATGATACCTAAGGCTTCTGAAATGGGAGGTGGTAGGGTAAAATTCCTGAGTTTGTGACTGCCTGTTAGAGTCCCTGTTAAGAAAAGGTAATGCTAGTGCTCTACAACAGTATTTTGTGCTGCACAACAGCACTCACTGTTTAGTCTGTGGAATGGATAGGCTGAATTTTCTAAAATAAAGAAGTTGTTCTACCTTGTGGCATTTTGAGGTGCTAATTTCTCTATATAAAAACACGTGACACGTCTTAAAATTTAGTAAAAAGAAATAAAAAAACCCAAAACAAACCAAACCAAACAAAAACAAACAAAAAACCCAAACAAACAACCCCCCACGCACCAAACCAATAAAACTGCCTGAACAGCCAAAAAAAACAACCAATCAATCAACCAACCAACCAACCAACCAACCAACCAACCAACCAACAAAAAGTCTTATAAACTCCACAGGCTACAGATGCTGCACAAGCAGGTTGTATGTACAGCTGCTATTATAATTATACCTGAATCTGCCATTATGAAATAGTGAATCCAAACAGTGGTTTTATATAGGTAAACAAGAAGAAAATGATTTTTGAATATTCTCAGTACCTGTGTACTTACACTAAACAGCTTCCTATATGGTCAATTTCATATGCTAAACTTAAACATGCAGATGCAATATTTGTCCTTACTTAGTGTTCGACTAATTATGCTGTCAAAGCCAGTAATTAGTCCTTTAGTAAAGTTTGCCTAATGTAATTTTTTTTTGTTCCATACAGGGAGAAAAATACAAGGTGAACTGTTCCAAATCTTGCTTCTACTTGGTTCACTTTCATTTTATTGCCTTTCCAAGAAATTATTTCACGTCTTCTTACTTGAATTGTGTGGCCTACTATGCTGGTTTTAATGGGAGGCCATAGAAAACTTGGGTGAAAGATTGGTGCAGAAACCCGTTTACTGTATTCCATATAATAGTAGGATAGTTTTATTGGCAGCACACCCACTGAAAATAAAAGATCTGTCCTTAATTATACCATTAAAGTAGATTTTTTTATGTTCAAAGTAGTCTATAATGAGATGACACAGACAGCATATTCTTTCTGAAATACGTACCTTTTCCTTATGATTACCTGTTTTTGATACATTGCTAGGACTTAATAAACTAGAGTCACTGAGAGAAGCAAATCAGGATTGTTATGGTAATAGTCTCAGATTATTTCATTCATGCCAGTTATGATTTCCTCAGTATGTGTGGAATCTCATAAAATAACATGAGAATTCACTATTGTTAAACTTAGCTGTCTTATTAAAAAGGGGGGAAGAATCGTAGTTTCTTTTCTTTAGAGGAACGATATTTTGTGAGTGAAAATATAGGTATTCTACTTCAGCATTTTTCTGTTATTTTTTCTTTTTTCCCTGTATTTTCTTTTTTTCCCCTACTATTCTATTACAAGAAAAAAGAAAGGTGTTTTGTTCCTTTATTCGTTTTCTAACTATTAACTTTGCATGCCTCAGAACTCTAAATCACCCATAAGAACTTCTAATTGGAAAGGGTTCAGAAAAGCATTCAGAAAAAGTTAGAAAATGTGAAGGAAACATTTAATTTCCTATAGACAAACCTGGTTTTATTTATGCCATAATTCAACAAGGAGTGTTTTTGGTTGTGTTTTTTTTTTTGTTTGGTTGATTTTGTTTGTTTGTTTGTTATTGTTTTTTCATCTGGAGGAAAAAACAATCAGCATCTGTCCCACTTTGAATTCACATTGCTCAATCATGAAAAATGTTTTTTACAAAGTATTTGCTGAAAATTAAAGGTCTCCTAAGACATGAAGCAAACAAAATATGTGCTTAGTCTAGACTTCTAAAATAGAAGTGAGGAAGGTGAGTAAAAACCCTTCCAAATGGATTTTATTAAGTAAATGTGCCACAAAGTGTAAGTGGTCTTACAGGAATGCGCTAAAGAGCTAGAGATATTGTATTGCACAAGCTCTGGTAAGGTGCTGATTCTGAAAGCTGGATCTGTTTATCCAATAAGTTGATTCTTTTCAAGCCAGGTTACAAGTTCAGCATTAGAAAGCAACCTATACTTTTATGCCTGGTCTCTGGGAGCGTTATGATGGCATGGACTTCAATAATCTTTCAAACTGTTTTTATGCCCTTCCTCCAAAGACCACCAGGGTGTAGTGCCATGGTGTTGGGCAGCATAGTGTGAGCATCTGTCATTCTGTGTGTTTATGCTTAAAAGATTTGGGCAAAGTTTTCATAAGACCTGCAAGTATTTTTACCATAGTATCTCTGATCAAGCCCTCTGACAGTGAAGGTCTTCACCACTCGAATTTGAAGTGTGTCAGTGCTGATTCAGATGGGCAGCCAAGGTCATTCAGCTGCCTGAGTCCTCAGCACAGCCCTGCAGAGCACTTGCCTACCTTTGGCGATACCTCTGATGGCTCAGTCACCTATCAGCCCTCCACCCACTGAGTTTAGAAGCTGTGTTCTTTTTTTAACTGAGGTAGGGACAAGTGTATCTGAAAACATCTTGTCACCAGGTTTAAACGAAGGTCAGCATACTCCTTTTCTGGGTCATTAATAGATAGGGTCTTGGAAACACTTTGTGCTGTCTCACAAAGACAGGAAGTCTGCAGGGAGACTGAGAGGAGATTCATGTAGTGGCTTGCAGAGAAAACTCTGCAGGAGAGAAGCAATTCTTATATCTATTTTCTAACATAGAATCCAAGGAAGCAAACAGTCTAAGTTTACTATGTGCTGAGTTAAGGGAAAGTTCAGAGCATGATGACAAAAGTGTTCTTGAGGAGTTTTCTTGGGAGTTCATGGTGCAGGTTCACACTGAGAACTTATCCACACTTTTATGGTGTATGTTGTTAATACTAGTTCCATTTTGTGTAAATGAGCAAGCAGTGGTGAATAATCCCAACAATTATTACTGTAAGAGCAGAATAGATGAGAAGATGAGAAAAGATGAGAAGAATTTTTTGGTCTGCTTTCTAATTCATTGCTAGGTCAATGAGATGATAATGCTACCATTTTTAAGAATACCTATTTTTGTAAGAGGGCATTCTCAGTATACTTAGAATTCTCATTTGGATACCCTTCAGAGAGATAGAGTACAAACACAGAACAAAAAGTCTCATTTTCTTATTTTTTGTGCTTATGCTAATGCATTTGTGTACAGCAGTAACCTTTTCTCAGATGCCTACTATATATTTTCCTAGATATGGCATGTAATTGTGTCAAAGCACACTCTTGTAATTTTCTGCCTTTATTGTACTCTTCCATGAAAATCAAGGAATAGTGGTAAATGGAAGTCATAACGATTAAGTAATGAATTGGAAGGAGAAGAAATGAAGATATTTAACAGAGATAGTACTTTCACCAATCCTGTCTTGGATCCTAATATTTCAATTCTCATAACTTCTATTCCTTTAAAGCTTCACCTATGAGTTTTGAAATGATATCTAGTGGATTTCTCTAAATTGAAAATTTATTTACTTTTGAAAGAACTTTGTTCATTATGCAAGGATAAAATAAGCATCTGCTAATTGCTCTTCTCCCTGACTCAATTAAATGTCATAAAGACATTCTGTTTCACTAAACTAGAAATCTAAGCTAATAAATTTGAAGGCCAAATCCTACTCCTGTTTACACTAAATCAGTGTTCCGGTATTTGTACCACATCCGCCACCAGAACATGGACCCAGAACAACAGAAAAACACTTGTCATTTTTTTCTGACAATTGGGAAGGATTAGACATCCTAATTATACAGCTGCAAAATGAAAACTGCAGTTATAGGCAGTTTTTTGTCTAAGGCAAGCCCTGTCTGGTGATCTATTCAGCATTACTGAATTATCTATTATATGACATGAACCCCTTCCTGAAGGTTTCTACGTAATTTTCTGTCACGACAAGGATAGCAGGACTTTCAATGATTTAACTGATATCTCTGTGACTCTTAACACCCATCAAGGGTGCAGGAAGGCCATATTCAAAGGCTGCCTATCCAGAGTAGATTTAGATTTGCATCTTCTCAGCAAACAGAGAGATGGTTTTGTTTGGTGACTGGGAGAGTGATGCGCAGTGTTCCCATTTATTTTTCTTAGTGAATGTTGAAAAATCTTATCTCTCTCCACTATTTCAGATCAGGTAGTAAAAACCTATTTACCTTTCAAAGCTTGTTAGAGGTTAAATGAGGATTATCACATTCACAGTTTCAAAATAGGAATAGGTGGAATTTAGGCTAATTCTTTTTGCGAGTAGAGCATCTGGGTAGAATTTTAGCTTTCAAAACATAAGTCTGTCCATGTCCTCAGTGTTTCCAATTGTATCTAGATAGCTTTTCAATAAATTCCCTAAGTGAATACTGTGAATTTGCTTTTTGGTGACACCTGTGTACTATATGGCCTCTGAGCCTTTATTTAAGATGACTGATAATTACTCAAGAAATACTTTAATTAGTTTGACTATATTATCATTAATTCTTATATGTCTTGGATTGGTTTTTCTGGAATTGAAGAAACCAGCGTTCCCTCAGCACTGGAAGTAATTAGTAAGATGCTTAGTAGAAGCTTGGTCTAAAATAGGAGTGGTAAATCTTACATTTTATTTTTAGAGTGAACCATCATGCTTGTGTCCTACCATTCCTCAGGGAAATTGAACAAAATTCTAAAGTGAGTCTAATTCTGAACTTAATTTTTCTCAGGAGACATTGATTTGATTTGTGGCTTTTCTTTAACGGCAAAATGCATCTTATGTTGGTAAAGGTGGAGTAATGAAACAATATAAGGGTTTTTTTTCCTCTAATCTTAAAGCGAAACAAACTAAAATTAAAACAAAACAAGGCAACATATGCTTTCTCTCTCTTGCTCGGTCCCACCCCAATTCTACAAAAACTAGTAATGAGTAACTCTGCAATAGGTGTCAGCGCCACTATGCCAATCATTGAATGGAAATCTAAAGAAGGAATGTGGGTACATACCTAAACTTCCCTTTAAAATCTGAAGTATCCTTCAAATATTCATTTTAAACTACCATTTTGGGTGTTCCTTTAAATTGATAAACCAAAAAAGACTACCTTAAGTTTTAGTATACATTTTTAAAGATAAAGGGAAACAACTCCAACCTAACATAGTCAATGGCATATTGAGCTAGTTCTCTTTACAGCCTGATTTCTTTTGTGATTAACAATCCAAAGCTGTCCATGAAAAAAAAAAAGTTTGAATTCTGCTATTAGTATTCCAAATGAGCAATGCTGTGCCAAATAGAAGTAGTCATTGATGTTGAGATGCTTCAGGTTTTTTGTCACGTCTGTCATTTTCCATGATCTTTCATACATTTCTCGCTTTCTTTCCTTTCTTGCCTTTATTATTCCAAGGGAGTATGTGGAGAGTGTGATGGCTGGCTACTTGATCTAATCAGTAGACCTAATTTTGGGAAATCCAGGTATTTCATAGCTCTAAGGAACAGGAGATACGCAATTTCTACCATCTAGATAGGTATCTTAAACAGTATGTTTTCGTTCCCAAGGGGGTAAGGTACTTCTGCTGTCTAAGAAATTCTACAATACACCTTTAGTTTTGGAAAAATCTAGAAACTATTGTCAGCACTCACTTTATGGTCCAATACTTCAATCTGTATTCTGTCTGTGCTCACGCATCGTTCTCAGTGACTCCAGTGGGAATGTCACTGCAGTACCAGAGCTGAAGGAGAAAGCACTATCAGCTCAGTCTGGTATTCACTGAGGTTGGTCAGAAGCTTCTTATGGACCTCGAAGTGCAACACTAGGTAAAACCAGCTGCCCTCCACTGCAGTGTTTGCATTCCATAAGACAAGACCTTGTATAAACAAATAAATAAAATGCTGGTAATACCCACTCTGGTCTTGTACATTCATAATAGGCTTCATTTAAAAATTCATTTTTTATGATCGACCCAGCACTGCTTGACCAGCATATTTATGTAGTCTAATTGCACTTACTGTAATTTGAAAAGCACAGATGTTATTGCTCAGCATCTCTCCTGCTATTGCAGTCCTGGTCCCTGTTTTATATAATTGAAGTATTTGAAAGCCCACTACATCTCTCTGCCATTCTCACTTCATTTTGCTTGCTTAAAAATCCATTGCCACTGCAAGAGGATTTACCAGTTTTCAAACGTACTGGAGTAACTAGAACTGATAGTTTAGAACTTGATGTTTTTTTCCTTTCTTTTCTTCTTTTAGTAATGAATGTTTGTGGTTAAATATATGTATAAAGCTTGAAAGCATTCACTTTGCTTGTTTTAATAATTGTCTGTACCCATGAAAACGTACTTGTTGTATATGCACAGAGTGAATCTGCAAAGTGAAAGTGTCACCTACTTATTTTTGGAAAAAAGGACTGTGCTGGCAGAAAAGCTTGTGTCAGTTCTTCCATTTTCTCCATTTTTGCTGCAAAAGACTCATCTCTCAAGGAACATTAGGGAGATTTATCCACATACTAGCATTAAAGATACGGATGTTGGCTTATATAATAAGACTGCACATGGTATATTACACAATATAGGCAACCTTCAAATGACCACAGACGCACGGCAGGAGAGGACAAAGTTTGCACTAGCAGTAAACTGCTGGAGTACAGCACCACTGTCTCCTTACACTGCTAAAGCTACTTCCATGAGAGGATGTTTTAACTCAGCAGGAGCAGGTAGCACAAACTCTTCTGGGGCAGGAGAAGCACTGATGCAACCACTTTCTTATGACTATAAGAGTATCAGAATTGAAGTGAAAAATGAGACTTTATTTGCTTTAATTTTATGATATGTACACAATCTGTACATATCTGTGTCTTACAGATCTGTAAGCTGTGGCTTGCAGCTGTGAATGAGGGAACCCTGAGTTGAAAATTGCTTTTAGAAGAATTTTTTTCTCATGAGAAAAATAGTTGCTGTTTTCCAAAAGTTGGATATACTGTTGGAGTTCCTTGCTGCTTATCCTGCTTATTGTCTTAATGTTTATTATTTGTTTTCTCTTCTTAAGTCTTGTGTCTTAGGGACCAAATATGGAGATGAGAACAGAATTCATGCAAGATTATTAAAAAAGAGGATAAGGAAAAGATAGTGTTTTTTGGATTTTGCTTTTTGTGTTTTGTTTTTTTTTATAGCAGTTTTTCCTACTGTGATACCGAACTGTCTAGATGATGAGATATATTTAGCAAAAGAGTATAAACTAAGAAGGATCAGCTATATTCTTTTCTTATTCTACAGTAGGACTGCTGGCTGCTGCTTGGTTAAATTTTATTATTATTGTCTCAACAGTGACTGGGAGAGGCATTATTGTAGATGACCCTGATTTATTTCCTGCAAGAAGGACTGTATCTTCTAACTCCATTGACCTCTTGTGCAAAAGAACATTCAGACCCAGTACTACTTTTGAGAAGAGCAGCAGCAGCAGCAAAACATCAATTGTCAGAAGTTAATGCAGGTTCTTTTTGAAAGGCATGAGTGCCTCTGTGTATATTGCTATCTTTAAGTTGTTCATGAAGAATGACTTTTTACTCAAACAGGACCAAAAAAAATGGTCCTTTATTTTATATGCACCACTCATACATACTTAGAGAATACAGTGATAATTGTACCTTTTTTTTTAATATTGACAGAACTCATACTGCTTTCTGGATGTTTTTCATACTCTAGAGGCTTTTATTTTGCAGCCTATCAAATAGACAAGTCATATGCACTTAATAAAATGTATTATGTATGGGCAGAATAAGAATATTTAGTGTCTATGTCAATGTATAATCATACAGAGAGCACCATAGACCAGCCACACAGTATCGTGAAGTGTGTTTAGGTTTTTGATTGCCACCTACAGTGCCAGTTTATAGTACAGCTTAGTTTATACAGAACTATAAAGTGATGAAGTATGAATGTGCTCCAAACTAACCTTCCAGATCTGAAATAAACTCCACTGAAATGAGCAACAGTAACATCAAGTGGCTTTTAATGGTGAAACCCAAGTGGTTCAGAGGTGTCATACACTGAGGTAATTTTGTTCTTAGGTTTTATTGCAGTCACCCAATACTATTTTGCACAAATTTCTTAAAAGAATTCATGAAGATTAACTAATTTCCCTTTGTCCTGGTTTTGGCTGGGATAATAATCTTAGCTGATACAGTACTGTGTTTTGGACTTAGTACAATAATGTTTTAGTTGTTGCTAAGCACTGCTTGCTTTAAATCAAGGACTTTCAGTTTCTCATACTCTGCCAGCAAGCAGGTGCCACCTGGGGTTAAGAACAACAACCTTGTAGAAAGAATATTACATTTTTCATTATTATTTATTTCTAAAGAAGAATATAAGGGAACTTTTAAAAGTTGCAATGAAATTAGCTTACACAATGGAAATGAAAACAACTTGTTTATTACAGTTTAGACAACTAATAATAGTGATCTGTTCTACTTTGTTGAAGCATTTAATGAATAAAAGAAGGAGGTAAGAGTGGTACATAATAAAAGCAATATGTTTTTATTACACCTCTTTGAAATGTCTTGGTGACATTTAGCAATCTTCAGAATGATAACAATTTTTTGCCTTACCTGGGAGTTGCAGCCTTTGTAACTTTGTGAACTCAATTTGCTTAGACATAACATGAACAGCCACTTTTGGTTTTTTGGAAGTTCTAGGAGTTTAAAAAGCATAGACACCAAATCTCTACTAATCAAGACAGTTTTGACTAGTTTTGGACCATTTTTACTTTCCATTTATCAAACTTACTTAACTTGGAACTTGTCAGTTCGAGAAAAACAAAAGAACCCAAATTTTGGGGGTGGGAACTAAACAATCCAGAGAGGAGTAAAACTTTCATTTAGAAGACTAGGATGATTATCAGCATACACATCAATTCATTCTACCAAAGCAACAATGATTACACAAAAAATTACTGATTAACTACTTTGTATTTTTTTTTAAGACTTGAAAATAGCCACATAAAAATCCTTTCCCCATCAGCTGATCCAATAAAAGTTATTATTGCCATCTGCAAACTTCTACTGCTTAAGTAACGAGAATGATTACTCCAGACATCTGCATCACTTTGTTTTGTCTCTTGCAAGATGACAAATTACAGCTTCTATGCCACACTACACTTCCATCAGAGAAGGTGTCAGAAAAATGTCCTTACATTCACAGCTGTCATGTCTGTTTGCCCTGGGTGAAGAGAAAGGCAGATACATGGTTTTTTATAATTAGACTAGTGGGTCATCTCACTGTCACACTGCAATATTT
>WEIV01027104.1:0-33072 GCA_013390005.1 Calyptomena viridis | reverse complement strand
TGAGTGAGGCTGTAAAACTGCATATTTGCAGTACACAGGTAAAATTTTGCATTGTGGTCCTCTTTATGAAGCAAGTTATTTTGATCTGGTTACAAGTTAATTGAAGTAAGGTTTGTTTGGACTTCTTTTAATTTTTTGTGATATTTGCTGTGAAAAGTAAATTGTTATTGTAAACCACAAATTCTCTAATCTTAAGGGGTTGTCCATCTCAATTCTTACATCTGGTTGAGACTGATTAATTTTATATATCTATAGATGTATAAAATCAATATATAAAACCCACATAGGTTGTTACATATATTAAAAATATATATTGAATGACCTCTCTGAAGTTTGAATCCTTGCTGCAACAGAGGTATTTCTTCACAGGATAATATTTAAATTGATAGTAAAGATAAATTGATTTTCAAGAGAAGGTAAGCATATTAAATAGTTGTTTCTTACTCAGGCAAAACTAGAATGAAAGTTTTGCCACTGATTATTTTTTGAGGTGGGTTTTCTTTTTTAGATTTGGGAATGTGTGGGTTGGTTGGTTTGTGATATTTGGTAGTATTTGGAAGGAAAACCCAAACACTTTAAACTGTACAAATCCTGCTGAATACCTCAGGCAGAGAAACAAAATCTTCCTTCCCTACCCAGTCTTATATTTTATTTCAGTTGGAGCTATAGTAAGCAAAAGAATTTGGTCAGAATGTTTGGTTTAATTTGCTATGCATTTTAAAGTACATGATCTATAAGAATTTTGTTTAGTTTTGTAGTACAGAATTACAACTGCTTCTAAAAGTTTAGAAAACAGAGTACAGGAGTGTGAACATATATGACAACTTTTTTTAACACATGCTTTAAGAAAATCTTCTTCCTCATAGAATATTCTTGAGAGAATTAGAAAACTATGTAGAATACCCCGAACTAGTAGGACGGTGCTTTCTGGATCAGGTATGTGTGTCATCTTTTGTTGGAACTTTGTTCATAAGCTGCTCTAGGACTGTAACAGGAGTGTGATTTTCATGTAGTAAATTGCCACCACATCCCTTTTGTTTGTCCTGAGCATGTAATAGGTTGAGAATGTAGATGTTAATTAAGAGTTGGGGATACTTTCCTCTGTGCAGGGTAATTAATTTTGTTAGAAAAAGCTACTATCTCATTAAAAGAGCTGCTTTTTTAAAGTGGCAGTTAGGAAAGCATGAAGAGAAGTCATGCACTGCATGGTTTCACATCACTATAATGGTTTGTTTACTTGGTTAGATTTCTTTATTGGATTGTTGTTATTGTTCTTTTCTGTTTTCTTTAAAGAGTACATCTCAACAGAGTAAGTCTAAAATATTTTTAGTCTAAAAATAGAAAACTATGACTGTGGATGCTCGATGTAGCCCTGTCCTTTAGTCCAAATATGACAAAATTAATCATTTTTAATCTGGGATTTATTAAACAATGAGTCTTACCTCAAGTATACTATGGGCTAAATAAGAATGTGTTTATGGAAATCAATCTTTTGTTATTGCAACATATTGATGCTCTAAAGCTCCTGAGAGGAGCCACCCCTCCCCCTTCTATTTACTGGCATCCATGAAGATGCAGTTTCCTATAAAGGAGGGACAGAGGTCCTTCTGTATCTGCTGATTTCTTACCTGCTCTTTCATTTAAATCTATGGTGACTATGGCATTTGCAACAGTATTTATTTCCTTTTCCTTTCAACAAGTGCAGAAGTCATGCTATTTTGTTACCAAAATAATAAGGGGGAACAAACTGCTTGGTCTACCTTAGTGTGACTCCCAGTGAATAACGTATTTTTTAAATGAAAATAAAGAAATGTTCAATTGAAGCTAAAAATTAACAGGAACATTTTATTCTGTTGTTTCAAGTACCAAATTAGGAGCCATTACAAAATCAGTGATTTTGCAATTCCTTGAGGCATCCCAAGCAAAACATAATGATTCAATTTTTGTTGGTGGTGTTTTTTATACAGCGTTATTGATTAATAGACAAACTTCATAAGAATTTTTTTTCATGAAGTCACAAGAATTTATTAACTTTTTGCTTGTCTCCTCAATTCCAGATGGAAGATTTCCAGATTTATGAAAAATACTGTCAAAATAAACCTCGATCTGAAAGTTTGTGGAGGCAGTTTTCAGATTCTGTATTCTTTCAGGTATGCTTGCTTGAATCCCTAAAATAATGGTGGTTTTGGTTTTGTTGGAGTCTGGGGGTTTTGTTTGGTTTATTTTTACTTGATTTCCTCAAGAACAAATAACACAAATATTGATTAGTGTCCTCATGAAATCCAACACTGATTACAGGAATGTCAAAGGAAACTTGATCACAAGCTCAGTTTGGACTCATACTTGCTGAAACCCGTTCAAAGAATAACCAAATATCAACTATTACTAAAGGTATGCATTACTGAACTATAATGCTAAGTACATTTTGTGCATTTGTTTTTTAAAAGCTGCTTCTCTCAGCCTGCTGGAGAGAAACCTAAAAGTTAGTGAACAGATGTATAAATGGAAACAGACAAATCCAAATCCATCAGCTTTCATCCTTTTAGTCAAAAACTGCTAGTAAGTAGATGTTACACAGAGACACCTTGTGTAACCATTTTTGCCCATAGATTTCTGCTCAAGAGAAAAATGAAAAGTTGATGAGGGGAAACAGAAGGACCAAGAAACCTTTGCAACAAAGAAAAGAGTATCTGAAGTACTTGTTACTCTTCAGTTGTGATCACCCCACCATTTGGCAGGAGCTTGCCTTGCTGGGTTCTAGGAAATGCACTTGACAGAGTACTGTATGGTGTTTTTAGGAAGGATGCCATTGTGATTCACATTATCATGCTATACTGAGAGACCAAAATGAGAGCAATATAATATCTTAAATTTATTTAAATTAAAGTATAATGTTTTGCCATGCTTGAAGTAAGAAATATTGCCCACACAGACACACACTTCAATGATTGTATTTACCAGGAGCTTAAAAAATTTGCCTCAGACCAGATTTGCTCTTGAGTTAAAACTGAGCTGTTAATAGCTTTTAAAGAATTAATTGCACTTAAGCTCATGTAAAGAGAGGAGTTCCCAAATTCAGTGTTAAAATTTGAACATTCCTAGTTGCTGCTGTTTCCAAAGCTAAGTAAGTATGTTGTCATTCCCTTCCACTTAGGAAATGCTAAAATACAGTAAGAACTGTGAAGGTGCTGAAGATCTTCAGGAAGCACTAACTTCTATACTGGGCATTCTTAAAGCAGTTAATGATTCTATGCACCAGATAGCCATTACAGGCTATGATGTGAGTAACAGTATTTTTACTTACTTTTTAATTTCTTTTCATTTCTTTCTTAGGTGTATGTAAAGCATACTTTATACTGTGTACTAGTAATGAGAAGAATGTTTTACAAAAGGTGCCCTTAAACTGAATTGTGTAATGAAAATAATGGAAAATGGATCTCTTCATATACTCTTCTGAAGTTTTCCTGCTATGAATAATATTTTGCTGTGTCTGCCCAAGTTTTTTTCTTTGCTTTATTTGACACTGAGTTAAAAATTCCAAACTGTCATGAAGAGTGTGGTTTAGGCTGCTGCCAAATGGGAGTTGCTACTAAGTTTTTATATCTGTTTGTAAAACTTCACCCAAAACTTCCAATTACAAAAAATAACAAAACCCAAAACACTATGCAAGCAGCTTTCGAACAGAGTTTGGGGGAAAAAAAGCCAACCAGCCAAATATGTGTGTTGTGCTTCCCCCACTCTCTACATATAGTTCTCTGTATCTCTGCTACTGGTACTCTTGGCTATAAAATCCTGCCTGAACAGTGTTGGCCAGTGAAAATTATGTGGAAAAATCCAACACTGACTTTATTTTTATTCCATTTCCAAATCCAACATAAACTCCAATGTGAGATATTACTTGGAATGACAGACTTGTAAAGACCTCTTCAGAGGTCTTGAAGTTATCTCTTTGTAGTTATAAATACCACTTCTTTTGTTTTAGGGAAACCTGAATGAGCTGGGCAAGCTTTTAATGCAGGGATCCTTCAATGTCTGGACTGATCATAAAAAGGGTCACACGAAGGTGAAGGATTTAGCACGCTTCAAGCCAATGCAGCGACACCTCTTCCTTCATGAGAAAGCAGTGCTGTTCTGTAAAAAACGAGAAGAAAATGGAGAGGGATATGAGAAAGCACCTTCTTACAGCTACAAACACTCCTTAAATGTAAGCCACCAAGCACTCTAGCAAGGTCGAGCTACTGAGGGCTTAGCCTGCAGTAATACAACATGCTTGTTTTTTCTCTGCAAATCTGTGTTGCAGCATTGTGCTGGGAACTTCTCTCTTCCAGGCAAACCTGGCTGGTGTTGCGGGTTATTTTGTGTTCCAGTCTGTTGGAGTGATGGCAAGGGGAAAACTGCCCTTTGAGAAAATCCAAATGGTACTAGGCCAGCTGAATGACAGTTGCATTAATCACACAGAAAACATAGAGCAGGGTAGTATAAAAAAGATGTAAGATTCCGTGGTCCGGATTTTAAAAGGGACATCTTACAAGTCAGTCTCAATGTAATGTACCTAACCTTTTGTTCCCTCCAAGGTAGCCAGAACTAAAGCACTAAATGTCTTATGTCCCACATGCAGGTCATCTGTTATTAGCTATTCTTTACTTTGGGCAAGAAGCCAAATGTAGTTTTCCTTTTTCAGAAATAGGGTTCCAAAGAATATCAGTATCCACCTGCTTCTGTTCTTACCATAATTACAATGTGGAAGGTCAGCTTGTGTTCTCTTTGCTTCCAGATGGCTGCAGTTGGAATAACAGAAAATGTCAAAGGTGATGCAAAAAAATTTGAAATCTGGTATAATGCAAGGGAAGAAGTTTACATTATACAGGTAAATAACATGCCACTGCATGCAAAAAACCCGAAATCTAACCCTAATCATCTGTTGTATCACTAATAGAGCATGATGAGGAAATGTAGGGGGAAAAAACCAAACTAAAACCACCACCAGATTAATTCATAAGGTAATTTCTTAATATATTTCAGTCGAAGAAGGTTCTGGGGAAAAGAATAATCATGTTTTACGACATCCATGGAGGATATTGTGTCCACCATTAGTATAGCTGCCACTGGGATAGTGGATACCTTGGAAGACGGGGTTTGACTGTAGCACGTGCATGGCCTCTGCCTCATCGTGTTCCAGATCTACAATTAGTTTCTGTTCATGGAAGGACTAGAGAGGGAGCTTTATCTGATTCTTTTGAAGGATTCCTCTGAGGCTATGCTTTGGCATCCAACTGTTTGTATAGTAAGCATTCTGTTCTTGATGTCTGATTGTATTTATTTTTGGGTAGGCACCAACCCCTGAAGTTAAAGCTACTTGGGTAAATGAAATAAGAAAAGTGCTGACGAGTCAACTGCAGGCCTGCAGAGGTAAAATATTTTTGACACATATATATATGTTGTTTTTTTTTTTTAATCTGTTTTCTCTTTGAACTTCAAATCCTGTCCTATATATCTTCCCTGTGTAGGACACAAATTTTAATAGTTCTTTTTCTTTCCTCCATTACAGAAGCTAGTCAGCACAGGACACTGGAGCAAACACAGAGCTTACCTCTACCTCTACCAGCATCATCTTGTGCAAGGTAAGTAAGTATGTGGTCAAAATACTAATACATCTGGTTTGCAGCTCTTCATTACTCCTATCCCTCAATACTGGTTCTGGTGGTTTAAGGTCGTTTTAGTTCTCTTCATACTATAAAGCTGTAAAGCTTGGAGTTTATACATCTCCAGAACTGCTAAACTGAGCAGAAATGGCCTGGATTGGCCAGTTGATAGCAAACAACACAGAAAAGTAATTTTCTAAGCCAGACAAAATCCTGGTGGTATTATGTGTCTGCTTGTTGAACAGCTAATTATGTATGGTACAGTCCAAATACAAGAGTTTTATGGAGCAGTCTTCTTCTTCCTTCACTTTTCTTTCATGTGGATTAATTTTTTCTTCCTTTTCCAATGTCCAATATAACCTTCCTTTTTGCCTTTTTTCTTTTAGTCTCTTGTTCTTTTTTTCCATTTTTTTTACCTAAGTGATACATAAATTCATCCACTGTCCCAATTTCTAAGTTTTTCTTCTTTTACATTCTTTGCCATACTAACTTGTGTATTCTTCTGTCTCCACCTGCTGCTCTGCCCTTGTCTGACGCCTCTTTTTAATTCTCTGCTACTCACTCTTTTTACATATGTGTATATGTATCTACCTGTAAGCCCACGTGCTCATATCTTCAGTTTCCACATTCCACAAGTACGTATTGGTAACTCTCTACCCTACATCTTTTATGGATCTACTTATTGTTCAAGGAAAATTTCCCAGATGTATAGTATTTGTGGAGTGTCTTTCTCTATTCCATTCCCAGATGGAGGTGTGATGAGAATCCAGCTGCAAGATCCAACTCAAGTTGTTTATTAATCCTTCATCTGTTCCTATGTTAAGTGCTTCTAAAAGGCAGAGTTTAGTCCTTCGTCTTTCTTCTTTTTTTCCTAGTATGTTCAGGAGGAACCTGTTAGCTGCAAATGAGTGAAGCTGTCCTGAGCCATCTTTTCAGGAGCTCACACTACCATAGTACATGCAGTTACGGTCATTTAGGAGAGGTGTCTCTCATTTATATGTGCTTATGGTCTTTAAATGTACAATCACCAATGATTTTTTCAGTTCTGGAAGCTATGATTTAGGAATTAGCAAAGAAATGGTTTCCAGCTTATATCTCTGTATGTAAAAGCCTGTGACTGAAGGTCCTCACCCCTCTTCAGATCCAAATTTGCTGGAAATTCATTGATTGTCTTCATTTTCTTCCAATAAACAGTCCTTCACGAAACCACATAAGAAATATCAAAAAAATGGAGGAGAAAAAAACCGATCTCACAAGTCTAGAAGGTTATGGCACTACAGTAGCATCAAAGTGCCCCGAGAAAGGCAAAGGTGAGTTTACATGTACATGTTGTTGTTTTTAACTGTGAAGAGCATGCCTGCACTGCAGATGCACAGGCAGATCCACCAGCAGAGTAGCCCCGGTAGTGCAGGAAGGCAGCACTACTCCTGCAGGATGAGCAGGACTTTGCAGCTTTCATCCCTAAGGCTGCCCACCCACAGAGAGCTGCCCACGCTGCACCAGCAGTGTTGGTCCCATCTGCCCTTAGCTTGGGCTTGATTTCCGCGCTCTGGTGTGTGTTGTGGACAGGCCCAAAGCCATCTTGAATGAAAGGGAGCCAAAAGCAGGTGAGGACTGCTTGTTATGAGGCCCAAGTTTGCAGTAGGTCTTCCCTTAGAGCCGACCAGCTTCTCAGGGTTCTCTTCCTCTGGATAAATTTCTTGGCATTATCTGTTCTAAAGAGGTGGGGGAGTTGCTTTGGTTTTTTCTCATTAATTTTGTTTCTATCATGGAAATGATTTACTGAGCCAGTACTGAAGCAGTACAAGCCCCTGCACAGCAAGAACAACTGGCTGCACGAGTTGTAACTGGACTTTCACTTGTCCTTTCTCATCCTAACATGCAGGTTTCCTGGCAGGGCTGCAAATGACTTTTTGCCTTGATTTTTTCATGGCCTTCTCCCTTTTCTTTCTATGTCTCTTTCTTCCTTTGTAGACAACAGTAGCTCTACCTCAGAATGCTCTGTACTGTCAAAAAAGCGCTTTACGCTGCAGGGCTTTACTAACCTCAAAAGTCAGAAAGGTAATTTTAAAAAAAGATAGACTGTCTTCTGTGTAAGGCTTCTGTATGTGTGTGTAGTGTGATAGGTTTCCAGTGTACACACTAGCTTGTTCTTTTTAAGGTCAAGCTAGGTTCCTAAGTCATTGCCTCTGATAGGGAGATTTTAAGAGAAACCAGCTCCAGAGTGGGAGGGGGAGATGCAGCTGGGAAAAGTGGGTCTGTTGGGAGATGCAAGGGAAGGAGTGCAGTTTCCAATGTCCCCAGTCTCACTGTCAAGGCCAAGGAAAGATTTTATAGTGCCCCATTTCTGTAGAAAAACTAGAGGAACGCAGTTGTCATCTGATCAGACACCTGGCCTGCTTCTAGCTTAAGTGGATCTGCCCCAAATGCACTTGTACTTGGCAAAAAGGAATCAAGATTTTATGGAGTATTTCTATATTGGCATCCTTGCTAATAAAACTCCCAAAGCATAACTACAGCCGAATGTGTCTGGCAATGTTGTTTTCCTGGATAGAATAATAAATAAGAATTTCCCTATTCTTCCAGAAATGGTCTTTACTTTTTTTTCTAAAACAGGCAATAGGAGTCTCAGACCTTTCTTGCTTCCTCCTGCCAAGTAATCACACTGGTACGGTCACTTTTGGCTTTGAAAGGCTGTCTTTCAACAGTTTGAATTGCAATAAGATGATGGCACTTTTTCAAGAGCATGGTATTTTTTCCCCCAAGCATCTTTCCAAACCTGTTCAAAACCCAATTACCTTTGAGTTCTTTCTGGAGAGACTCTAGGGTTGCGTGTCTAATGCTAATGAGGTGAGCACTAATACCCCATGCTTGCCTTGACAGAAACTCCATCTCCTTCTGCTAAAAGCCAGACATTGCCAATGATCCTTCTTACAGGACCAGGTATTGCTGTAGCACTAGATTTATATATAAAAATGATTGCTTAATTTGGTAATGTTTGTCTAAAATTGAAGTTAATTGTATTCATTTGATGTCTAGTTCATTTGGAAAAGTATATATATTTTCATCTTACTGAAAAAATTGTCAATTTATCTTCAAATAACTTCTTGTAAATAATTAATTCGTTCTGCTGCAATGGACCCAATGACAGCTAAAATTAGATTACAGAAATCTGCTTGTTTTCCAGTGTAAACTCAAAGGTATTTAGCATGCAATCCACCTATTCTCTTTTTTCAAGTTCTTCAATATCTCTCTTCTGTCTTTTTTGCCTATTCATCCTCCTGCAGCTTCTCCTACCAGCCCTGACAAAAAAGCTAAACGGCATGAAGTAGTGAGTGACCCAACTCCTTTTGGTTTAAGAGGTACAGTGATACCACATCTTATACTCCACAAATATCCACACATCCCTCATGTAGTATATTAAATCAGAACACTGGGGATACCTGTATGATGCTGTTGTGCACAGCAGTATTGATATCAGCTGTTTTTCCAAGTGGATTTCTCAGGTTCTGTATATACTGGGTTTGATAGCAAAACTGGTTGATACCTTGGTATCAGATGAAGTACTGTATGGCTAACTAGATTTTAGGACAAGACAGTGGGAAAGAGATCTGCTGCTGAAGAAATAACCAGAAGCTGGGTGTTTAATGGAATTACAAGGGTGTCCAGTTGCTGTGAGACACATGGGTTTCCATGTGTTAGCATCCTTCTGTCACTGTGCCCCTTGTGGAAAGGATTTAACTTCTAAAAAAGGAAAAAAACACTCCTGAAATTCATGTGCTCAGATCACTGTCATGTGGAATTTCCATTTTAAATCTGGATTTATTACTGTAGTCACAGCCCCGTTGCATCTTTCTTTAGGTGACAGTAGGCAATTCTTACCACCCTGTGAACTCCAGATGACTTAACTGAACCCCTTGCAATAGTTTACCTCCTGTCCTCCCAGCTCACAGCTAAGCAGAGAATTAAATGACCCATTTCTAGCCAGTAAGGCTGTTGGCGAAGGTTTGAGTACAAATCCATAGAGCTAATTAATAGAGAACAAGGAGATCAGTCCTCTTCTTACTGGCTCTTTGCACCACATCTCCTTTAGAAAACGTAAGTCTAAAGGTGAAGCTGTTTCAAGCCCTACCATCAACCTCCTCTCCAGGTTTCCAAAGCCTTTGTCTCACCTGTGGCAATGATGCAGGTTCAGCTGCTGTGCTGGGGAAACTATGCAACACTAGTTACCTCGTCTGAGCAGCACAAACACATGCAGAAACATCACAGAGGTGGATATGAGAGTTGCAAGGTTAATTTTCTGCAAGTAGCAGTCAAAACTCTGAGATCTCCAGGTACGATGGAACTGCTGACAGCCTGGAAATACTGTCTGGAAGAAAACAGTGTTTTATGGCCTTTTCCACAGATGCTGGAATTTTCCAGGGAAGAGAGTCCTTAAGCATGGCTAATTTACAGTAAAATTATTGGGTCCTTGGAACAGGCTTGTCTGATTTGCTATTCTGTCCCAGCAGCCTCTCACTTTATGAACCTGCTAAACCAAGTCAATTAATTTAAAACATTTACTAACTCCCTTTTGTCTTGAACCTTCCAGTGCTTTTTCTGACACTTCATCTCTTCTGCTTCCCCAGCTCAAAGAGGCATAAGCAGGCAGCTGACCCAGGCATTTTGGGGTGAAACTGCACTAGATGATGGTCACAGCTCCCCAGTGCATAGCATATTGCTCCCACTCATTTCCTTTCACTGCTATATTTCTATGATTTACATGCAGTGAGCTCAAAGAAAATGATTTAATGTCAGAATCACGTGTTGTAGGCACATCATAGCTCTGTGAAGAAACCTATCAGACTGTGAAGAGGAGCCTTCAATGAATTCTTGGTTTTCCTGGCACTATTCATATCTAAACTCATTTCTGCATAACCTTGTCTTTTCTCAAGATTGCTTGCCATTTTCTTGCTTTTCCTGCCTTTATAGGGAGCTCTGATTTAGTCACATGATGCAGAATACACACATACACATTGAATGTGTATAATGCATAATTTGGATGCCTGTAGTTTGCTAATATGAATATTACCACAGTCACCACTTCCCCTCCCAGGATGAGATGGACAGCTCAAAGAGGCATATAATAATAGCTTATAGGAGGAGTAGTATTGTTGCTATAGCTGAATCAGGTCAGTCTGCTCTTAGCACATCAACACAGTATAAGAAAAGAAAGAGACTCAGGAAGAAGAGCTGTTACACAGAATGTACCAGATGAGCAGGCCAGGGAGTATGAGACTACAGGCAGAGCACTTAGTGACTTCACTTTCTTTTTCTTTTTTGCAACTCATTGGTTCTATTTCTAATGAGAGCTTGGAACGATTAGGAGAAATCAAGTTTTCTTTTCTTGTTTTGTCCTTAACTTGGAAATAAAGTTGCTGTGTCAAACAAGCCAATTAGTTGATGTAAGCTTCCAAGGAAATTTTCATGGAATACAACAGGTATTTATTACTCAGTTTCTTCACAGATGGAAGTTTATTCTTAACCCTGGACAGGGCCAAATGGGTCAGTACTTCTAATCTTGTGCAGGTCATCCATCAGCACAGGCGAGGTAAAAATCCCACTTCGTTTGTTGTGCTCTGGGTGTGATTTGTTTCTATGACTCTTAGAATTCTTTGGCTTTACTCTGATGTTCAGTTTTTTCCTAATGCACTGGCATGACCAGTCTTGGAAGCAGTGAAGTGCAAAATTGCTGGTGCTTTCTCAACTTAACTAATGGTTACATAAAAGTGAGAGGTTTGTTCTTTTCATTATTTTCATCGATTTTCATTGTTGTTACTATTTGGCTCAAAACAAAATCTTACTTACACATATTTTTCTCTTTTATTATGACTTTTTTACTTATAAGCTCTACACATTTAGCAGCTGCTGACCTCAATGTAAAGCATCCCACTAAAAATTTAACTCTAGTTTTATTTGGAAAAGGATTTTATGCACTCTGGATGTGATTCAGCTTTATAAAGAAATTAAATGCTTCACCCTGAGAGAGAAGAAGCAATAAGTGACAGGCAGGAGATTGTTCTTGTGCTGTTTGGTGCAGTGACTTAACACCAAGATAAGTCATGTGCTTAAGTATTCTTGTGTCAGCCCGAATACCCGTAAATAACGGGCTGCCTCATCAGAGGAAGTACAGAGTGCTTGGGGCTTGTGTTGAATTTCTTGACAGCTTGAAGTGCTTAACAGTTTGAAGGAGGCATTGCCCATCCATCTCTTATTTCAGCAGGCTGTTTAGGTTGCTTTGGGTGACAACCCTTTGTGTTCAGCCTCTTCCCAAAAAGTGTACATTCCAGTCTTCTACTTCCTCCGAAGAAAAAGAGTATCTATCCATCGTTCATATTTGTATAATATGTATTTATTATACAAATATTTGTATGTATTTGCTTTTTAGTCAGGAATTTGCATTCTCTCCATTCGTTTCCCTTTATATAAATACACAGGGCCAAATTCATGGCTGTGCATTGCCACAACTCCACTTACTCTAATGGAAATGGGCCAGCTCTTGCCAGCAATGAATTTCACCCAGTGACTGTAATAACTTCCCTGTGTACCATTTTTCTCCTGTTTATACTGATCACTTTAAGATCTTTTCAGTGGGAAGAACATTCTTCCAGTTGGTGGCTCACTGCTGCAAAGTTAACTGCCAGCTATTTATTCCACAAGGTTGGGCCAAACCATCCCATTCTGTTGATGCATCTGAAGAAAATGATGGCTGGTCTAGTGCTGAAGAACAGCTGAATTCATCGGATGCAGAGGAAGAAGGAGGAGGAGGGGGAGGCGAGATGAAGCTGGTAACCAGAAATGCTTTCCTATTGAGCTAAGGAAGTGATATCAATACAGTGTGTGTGGCAGTGTACAGGAACGCTTTTGGCACTTGCTGGAAGGAAAGCATCTGCCTTGAAACGCTCAGCTGGGCAAAATTCCTAGGGCAATGGAGAAGATCCCCTTGTCCTAAATCAGGCCTGTGTTTGTAATTTGGGAAGGTCCATCTGTGCCTTTGTGTAGCTGCAGGCTAGTGAGTTGTGACTGCTGATGTCATGGTACAGCAGTCAAGCGACCGCATGCTCAGCTCCCGTGTCAGCAAACTTCCACACATACATCATGTCATGAGTTTGCCAGCTTGGCATTGTTGGGTTTTTTCTTTTGATTTTATTATATTTTTATTTTCACAATAAGAATTAATCGTTGTAATGGAAACATTTTACTGAATGTTTTTCAGAGTGTGAGAATTCGTGTACTGAATTTGCATGTAATCAATCAGTTTTAATGCCTTAGTATTTATATTTACATCATCTTCAGCATTTAGGTGCATGAGAAAGAAGAGAAAAGTACTATAATTTCATAACAAAGCTGGAATGTACCTTAAAGTACTCAATAGAAATAATTTGTTTGTTTTTCCTCTGTGTGCATTTAGACTCCTGGTAAATATACAGTTGTGACTGATTATGAGAAAGGAGTTTCTGAAGAATTTACAGTGAAAAGTGGAGATCTAGTTCAACTGATTCGTGAAGGGGAGGATGGACTTTGGTACGCAGATCTGTGTTTGGAAATTATTATACGCAGAACTGTGTTTGGAAGGCAGATGTTTAGGGCAAAACTTTCAAAGTCATCACATTACACGATCTGGCTCCTAATTTTATTTACATATATTTTTTTTTAGGTATGTAAAGAACCTGAGCACTGGTAGAGAAGGTTGGATCCCAGCAAACAATCTGCTGATGCTCATAGGCAATTCAAAATCAGCCCAATCTTTGAGCAGCTCTGGTAAGTACTTGTTTTAAAGGAGGTTATTTCCTCTGGAGATTTCTATTATCTAGCAAAGTAATGAAAAACGACCACTATACAATATTTTCTTGTGTTTTTTTTTCCTCTCATTCCAGAATCAGGCACTGCCTCCAGCACTTTGAGCACATCATCAAGTTGCAGTGATAGTTGCAATGTCAGCAGCACCAGTTTCTCCGACATTAAGGGCTAGTATGAAGTTTTTTTTTCACCTCCATGGAAGGTAAATCTGGAGATTGTAATTTGCTGCAGCATTCTGGGCAATGGACTCCATTCGAGAACCACCAGTTGTGTGTTGCANGTTGCAAGCTCTGAGTATTTTTAGTTGTAACTTCTACAGGTTCTCATAGAAGATCCTGATGAAAAGTGCATGGAATGTGAAGTTGTAAATAAAAGTTAAATGATTTGAAATAGGGATTTGTAGAGGTTTATGCTCTGAAGTCTGAAGCTGCCAAGCTGTTAGCATAAAACACATTTTCTCCTTGATACACAATCAGGTTTCTGCAGAACTGTAATTTAATTTTGTAACAGCCAGAATCTGAATGTGAGCAAACAAAATGTGTTCAGTGCTAAATGCTCATTGTAAATTAATAACATAGCAATCATTGTACAGGATAGGTATGAGGAAAATAAATCCAAGTTTACAATTTCTTGTCCCCAAAAACCCCTTTCTCCAAGGACATACCTCGGTCAATGTGGTGAATGGGATTCTTATGGCAACGAGGAAAGAGGTTTGGTTCATCCTTTTCTCTTGGGTCTTCAGGATATTTGTCTGCTCCCTAGAGACTGGGATGCAGACATGACTAATTCACTGACCACAACAGCATCAAAAGAAACTACTATTTTATTCTTTCCAACTTTTTAATGATGCGTGCAATGTAATAGCTCTTTTCTGAGGTATTTTAGTTACAACCAAATTCTTTTCCAAGATCACTGTGTTTACATAACCTTGGCAATTTAGTAGTATCTTTTCGTTTGTGTTAAGTGCACAATGGTATACAAATATTCTTATTCACTAAGTGATTTTTTTTTTTAATAAATGGTAATTTCCTGGTTACTTTCAGCTCTCACAATTAACATACAGTTACAGGCAGAGGAAACTATTGTGGCCGCCCTGTGGGTCAAGAGCCTTCCTTCAGACAAACCTACAAAGGCTGGAAATCCAACATATTTTTAGTCAACATAGTATTTGTTCCAGATTCACTGAAAGACAAAAAAAACCCTAATGACATAATTTTCTTGTAAAAGGGGAGCACGGGAGAAAAAGTCTTGGAGAATAGTCTGATTTATGCTACAGATAAGTACTTAGTTTTTTTCAAAGAAAGGATGATGCTAAACTTGCCATTTTTCAAGGTATAGTGTAAGCCAATGTTGTAAATTTTCATGTTGTCAGACATTCTTTGCACATCATCCTTACCAACAGGATCCTTTCCCTCTCTCAAAATGTTTTTGCTTCTATGGAAACAGGTTTTTAACCGATTTGTGTACCATATTATTTAAAAATAAAGTGTGCACTAAGAGCATAATTTTCAGAAGCACTAAACACAGCAGGTTATGTCAATGAGAACTGCTGTTAATCGTCAGATCCTCTGATGGCTCAGACCTGGAGTCTATCTTTATGCCAAAATTTTATGTTTTAGAGGCTGCAGCTTAGGAAATATAAATGACAAACACTCCTAAGAATGATCTTACACCTGGGTTGTGGATGCAACCCTACCCCAGAAGCAATCAAAATGCAGCTGACCATGGTCAGTATAAATTGAAACATATATATACACACACATATATATTTATGCACATATATATGTGCATGTATGTGCTTGTGTGTATATATATGTGTGTAGATATGTATATGTGTGTAGATATAATGTATCAATGTAAAAGATGTATTTATACTCTTCATGCTGCTCAATGTGTCACTTTACAATTCATAAATTCTTAGGTTTCCTGCAATACTGCAATATAAAGGCTGATCAGGGTTTTACTCCAGGCATCTTTTTCAATGCAGAAATCTTCTGATCTTTTTTTAATTATCCCATATAATACTGTGCTGACCAGGAATATTTAGTCTGATATTTAACAACGTAATAGCAAATGAGATTCAGCTTATCTTCATCTATGTAAGTTATTTTGTAAATTATCTGTAACATAATTTCCTTATATATTGCTGTTATTGCTAGGATGAGACTGTCGTTTCATTTCTCGCTGCAGCCTCATTTATTTCAATGGTTTTCACCACATCATTGCACTTTAATACAACCCATTTCACCATTTCCTTTTTTACTGCTGTTGTGAATTAGAAGTTCGAAGTCAGAGGTCTCTACTGTAATTAATTTGAATAAATTTCAGCACTTCTTGCTGAATGCCTTTATATAGACATGCTCTGAGGTTTATTTTGTCTCACATTCTTGAAAGCTTCTTATGGGTATCATATAAAAACACAGAGTGGCTGGAGTATTTGGAAAAAAAAAAACAAAACAGGTCTGTGTAGCTGTTGCTTGTCAGGGTCTTTGTGTTCAAATCTTCTGCCTGCTCATTCTGGGACCATTTCAGAAAAACACCACTTCACCCATGTGATCATGTCTGTCTTACCTGGAACTGGGGATTTAAAGCGTGTCTGTAGGTTGATCATAAAGAATGAAAGCCAGTACCAGGTAACTGGACTGATTCCCTTTTTCCCATACATCCTTTTTTGAAAGAAGGCACATGGCTCTTGGTTTTCCTGAAGAAAGTTGTTTATCTCATGGTTCCCCTTCTCCTGCATGCATGCTCCTCTTGATCCTGTGGTCTTAGCAGAACAGGTTGGAGGTCTGCATCTTGTCACAGCTGGGTGAGGTACAAGACACCATGTTCACCCTTGCAGCATCTGAAGAGGAACATGTTTGTACATCCACTGATTAATGACTGTAAGGTGAATTTCACACTGGCTGGGGTGATTTGGGCTGAGTTGTTGGCCCATGTGCATTACATGATCCAGTTAAGGTGTTACTGGTATTTGATTGCTTTTTGTTTACTCTTATTNATATATGAAACTAAAAATAGCAAAATTGTGGGGTTTTTTCTTTTAAAAATTTCAGTAGGAAACCAAGCAAAAATAAAGAAGGATGTGTCCTAAGACATCATTTCATCATGTCTTCCAGGCTAATGTTTCTGCTTTAGATTTTATTTTATGTTGTTAACATTTTTCATGTTTAATATTTTAAACAAAGCAACTTTGGCATATCAAACACATACACTAAAAATATCCTAAATAGTATTTTTTGAACAGCTGTCCCTAGACTGGTTCTAGTAGCACCCATGATCAGCAGGGGCGCATGTCTGCAATAATATGTATTCACTTTTAATTGAACAGTGGATTATTTTTCTTGGAATTGCCCAGAAAACATAAGCCAAGGCTGAATCCTGCAGTGTCAGGGAAAGTTATAGAGCAGAACAGCAGGGCGATTCTCGTGAACTACAGCACNCAGTACCAGGTAACTGGACTGATTCCCTTTTTCCCATACATCCTTTTTTGAAAGAAGGCACATGGCTCTTGGTTTTCCTGAAGAAAGTTGTTTATCTCATGGTTCCCCTTCTCCTGCATGCATGCTCCTCTTGATCCTGTGGTCTTAGCAGAACAGGTTGGAGGTCTGCATCTTGTCACAGCTGGGTGAGGTACAAGACACCATGTTCACCCTTGCAGCATCTGAAGAGGAACATGTTTGTACATCCACTGATTAATGACTGTAAGGTGCATTTCACACTGGCTGGGGTGATTTGGGCTGAGTTGTTGGCCCATGTGCATTACATGATCCAGTTAAGGTGTTACTGGTATTTGATTGCTTTTTGTTTACTCTTATTAACCTAACACCTCCCTCTGTAGTATGTAGTCCTACTTTTTTTGAGTAAAAAGAGGTCAAACTTTTTTGAGTAGAGCCATACCATACTTGTTAGAGAAAAAGAATGAAAGAATTCCAGCCCAGATTTACGTTAGTGGAAAGTAAAGTGTTTTCTGTATAAAAACCTAATAATGATTGGTTTCTTAGATCACTGGCTCAATGTTGGGGCACAGTCTTTCATAAATACAGAAGAAGTCTGCTAGTAGAAACACAAAACCCTTTCTCTGTCCTCCACAGATGTTGTCATGGAGCAAAATGGGATGCTGGACTATAGCTCACATCACTTACCTCAAAATGACAGGGACTCCCATTGCCCTTCTCTGTCATGTCAGAAGTTATTATGAACTGCAGTGNCGACCACACAAGAGGGAAAACAAAGTAACACATAGGGATCTTCAGGGGAAGAAAAGCAAACTGCTTGCTCCTCTGGCTGGTGATGTGGTTTAGCCCCGGACAGCAGGTAACCACTGTGCAGCTGTTCACTCCCTTCCTCCCACCCAGTGGGCTGGGGAGGAGAATCAGGAACAGAAAAGTAAAACTTGTGGGTTAAGAACATTTTAATAATTGGAACAAAGTAAAATACAATAATACTGATGGTAATAAAACTAATGATATAATAATAACAACAATAATAATAGTCCAAGATAGTCCAAGAAAGGACAAGTGATGCACAATACAGTTGCTCAGTACCTGCTGACCAATGCCCAGTCTGTCTCTGAGCAGCAATCAGTGCTTTCCGGGTAACTTCTCCAGTTTATATACTGGACATGACGTTCAAGGGTATGGAATATCCCTTTGACCAGTTCAAGTCACCTGTCCTGGCCATGTTCCCTCACGGCTTCTTATGCACCTGCTCCTTGGCAGAGTGTGAGACACTGAAAAGTCTCTGACTCAGGGTAAGCACTACTTAACAACAACCAAAACATCAGTGTGTTAGCAAAATCATCCTCGTACTGAACCCAAAAAACCCAGCATTGTACCAGCTACTAAGAAGAAAATGAACTCTGCCTCAGCTGCAACCAGAACAGTATCCAACTCTTATTCTGTACCACTTAGATCATTCTAGATCCCACATCATCAAATACCCAATCACTTTTCTCATCTTTTGATAGATAGACATGTGGATATCATTCTATTAGTCTATAGACCATCCTTATAAAAGTCCACCAAGTAGATTTAGTCCATAACCTTGGTCCCCAACTGTCATAATAGTCTTTCAGGGCAGGAAAGCTGGTATGTGATATCAGGATTGTTGCATGTTGAAGTCGGTTCTGATTCCATCACCGTTGTGCAAACATCAGCTGGATGATGTGAATAGGGGAACATTCCACTCAGCACAGGTCACTGGGGGGCCAGGGGGAGCTGTGCTTCGGAACCAATCACTTCCAAAGTGGCTTGGACACCTTCATAAGCTGCCACTATATCAGTTGGAGTACAGTGGGCTTTGGATCTTCTTGAGTTGACTTTGAAGCTCCCCTGGTACTTTCTGCTGGGGGTTCCAGGTAGGACCATTCTTCCTGGCTGTGGTGTAAAGCACATTCTTTATGTATTGCCCTGTTTGCACTGGCCCAAGGGCTACTGTATGAACTATCTTCTGCTGGATTTGTTCAAAGGTTTGTCATTGCGCAGTGCCCCATTTGAAATCATTCTTCTTCCTAGTCACTTGATAGAGAGGGATGACAATCTTCAATTTCTCCGAACACCCACAACACCTAGCAAATCTGTGTTTTTTTCTTGCTAGTTGGTGGAGACATTGCTGTTATTTTGTTGATCACATCCATTGGGATATGACTGTGTTGCTACTGTATTCCCAAAAACTGAATCTCCTATGCAGGTCCCGTGACCTTTACTTTGTTTTATGGCAAAACTGCCTTTCCAAAGTATTTAGACTATTTTCTTCCATTTCTCAAGAACTTCTGGTGCTGTATCACTCCACATGATGATATTGTCAATGTACTGCAGGTGTTCCAGAGCTTCAACTGTTCAAGTGCAGTCTGGATCAGTCCTTGGCAGATGGTAGGCTTGTGCTTCCACCCCTGGATCAGTCAGTTTCAGGTGTACTGGACACCACTCCAAGTGAAATCAAACTGGAGTGTGAGTAGCCCCAATGCTTGTTAACCAAATTTGAGCAGCTTCAGAGCCAGTTGCTGGCGTTTGAATTCCCATCTTCCTCCTTCAATTAGCAGTGTTTGTCCTGGGGTTTGGGCTGGTTTAAGGGGTACTCAAAGAATACTAAAAACATTTAAAATTTTCAAATGCTACTTTAATCAGCCTAGAAACTTCTGAAGAGGGAGGGAGGAGAGGGAGTAGGAAGGTGTCTTCTCCATAGGCTGGTTCTGCAAGGAGAAAAGGCTAAAGGTGTAGTTATTAATAGTTCCCAATAGATGGCTCCCGAAATACAGAAGTAATAGCAAAGCTGAGAACACATCCCAGATTAGTTCACGACCAGTGATTCTATCAGAGCATAAGCTGATATTGTGAAGTACAACAAAGTTATAGACTTAGCCCAGGCCCCAGAGGCAATAAACACAAAAAATAGCAAAAAAATGCTGCAAGTAAGGTATTGCATAACACAACCCTGAGAACAAGCACAATCACTCTGATGGCAAATAAATCAACATTGTGACCAATGACTATTAAACCAATGCAATGAAAGCTTATAATAAACTTGTTTTAATATGCTTTAGTGGATCAGTTGTTATCTCAATTTACCAGGCCCCACACTGGGCATCAAGGGGACTGTTGTGGTTTAACACCAGCCTGCAACTGCAACCAGGCAACTGCTCACTCACTGCCTACCTCCCCATGGGATGAGGAGGAGAATCAGGAAAAAAAGATAAAGCTCATGAGTTGAAATAAGAACAACGTAATCATTAAAACAAAATTTTAAAATAAATAATACCAATAGTATAAAAAGGAAAGACACAGAGAGAGAAAACCCAAGAGAAATGAGTGATGCACAATACGGATGCTCACCACCCACTGACCACTGCCCAGCCCATTCCCAAGCAGCAATTGTCCCCTCCCAGCCAACTTCCCCAGTTTGTATACTGACAACAACATTCTGTGGTATGGAATATCCTTTTGGTGAGTTCAGGTCACCTGTCCCTCACAACATCTTGTGCAGGTCCTCATTGGCAGAGCACGAGACACTGAAAAGCCCCTGACAGGGTAAGAACTGCTCAGCTACAGCTAAAACATCAGTGTCCTGCCAACATTATCCTCATTCTGAATCCAAAACACAGCACTGTACCAGCTACTGAGAAGAAAATTAACTCTCTATGCCAGGACACTTGAGGTCTAAGACAATAAGGAAAGGGGGCTCTTCTTTAAAAATTCAGGTCTTTAAGCAAAGAACTGGCTCAGCTACCATTAGTAGGAAACACCTTTGTTATGAGATCTCTGAGTATGAAGATCTTGAGCAAAGAGCTGTAATGTCATCCTGGAAGTGCTGAATCCACAGTGACTCTCCTCAAGTTCATCCCTAATGGAGCATGACTTTTTCTTGGAAAACGACAATCCCCATATGAACTGATTCTTGTTCCCAGCACTTGGGCTTCTTCCTAGGCTCTGAAAACAAAAACTGAGTGTTCAACTGTATTCCTAAGAAATAAAAGCAAAATCTTTCATGTTAAAGGGATGCAGCTAGAGGAAGGAAGACAAAAGAAAAATACTGCATCAGTCCTAAAGAATGTACAGGACCTGCACATTACATAGAAAGGGAAGGGGTACCATGGTGCAGAGGTGCTGCAATGCCACTGTGAAGTGGCAGCCACCTCACTCTCCCCAGCAGGGAGATACCTACCCAGCCTAAGGAAACACGAGGAGTAGGGGGCATAGGTGCAGATCCAGGATGGCCTCAAGTACAGAAGGCAGAACTTCATGTTCTGATCTGCATAACTCATCCAACTAGATGGGGTTAGATCTTTCCCCAAGAAAATGAGACAAAAAGAAATTTTCAACAATTCAAACAAGAAATTTCCAAACAGCTCCAACAAGTTTAGATTGGGTCCTGCTAAGCTGAAAACACACTTGCTATTTTCAACTCACTGCCACAGGAAAGTGAACAAGGAATGAGGATCACATTGGCAAGCTTGAGGTATGGAGAGAGTTCCCAAAAAGCAGTGTAGGGCTGCTGTAACTTCTTGTGCATCCCAGTAGCCTGCCTCTTTCCCCTGCCTGGGACAGGACCTCCCATCTGCTTCCAACAGTCCCAGGAACTGGGCTGCTGGGAATTAGCCAGGCTGTAATCCAGAAAAGTGCCTGGATGTTGCCTCTTGGGAAAGTGATTTCAAAGCAGAACATCCAGCTGTGTGCACCACCACTAAACAACAGGACTGCATGTGAACAGCCAGGAGCCTGACTTTCCCCAGCAATCACAACTTCTGCAGGGAGTTATGCTGAGTGTTGGCAGCAAAGTGAAAATCCAGCTGTTGCTTTCCTTTGCTGCAGCATTCAAATGCAGGGCTGACCCTCCTTCCTTTCCAAACAGAAAGGGTAGAACAGCCTGGAAAATTTTCCAGCCTTTAGGCAATGCTTCACTTCTCATAGACAAACATGCTCTTTACCTTGCTGCTATCTTAAGTAAATATTTCCCCTAGAATGTTGTCAACTTTCCAGTCTGATGCCATTAATTGATTTCCATTAAATCAGAGGACTGCTTATGTTCCAGATAAAACACTCTCTGCAGATTAGCTCCTCAAACCCCTGTTATTAATGAAGTACAACGTGGATCAGCTTAGCACCTCCTTTCACTGGTAAAATCTGTGCAGGCCACAGGACCTGGCAGTAAAGATGAAGAGAAACAGTGTAGGGTGCATCTTGCTGGTTAATTAGTATCTCCAAGCAAATTCAGGCAGAAGTGCAGGGTTTCAATTGGTGATACAGAAATGGAAAAAGACAGATGTCAGTGGTTCAATCATACTCCAAAGCACTGAAAGGCTGTATCTTGACTGCCAAGGCCAGATAAATATCACATCACTGCTCCCTGTATGCGGGGCTATGTGTCCAAGTCAATACCTGTCCTATGGATGCAGGGTCTCACCATTTACATTTCTCACGAAAAAGATGTGTTAGATGAAAGATGAAGGCCCAGGGGTAGCAGTCTGTGTAATCTGCTGATTAGCCTTTGCACGGGTCAGGAGAGCATGCTTCAAAACCAAGCTCCCTGGCTTGTATGAAAAGGGCACATTGCAGGATTTGCATGTGCCCTTCTGCTCAGCTCACCAGGCTGTCATGGATCTTTTGCTGTTTCCATGACTCGCCGGCCCCTCCTCTGGCTCCAAGCATTTGAAGCTGAGCTCTTTGGCCAAATAGTCCTTGCTGAAATGTCAATACACTACCAGGACACTGGCTCACAGGGTTCATCATGATTTCCAGGCAGTGCGTGGCTTTGTTTCTCTGCCTTCTGCTACTGATCCCTCTTTCTCTGGATGCAGGTATGTTGTAGGATATGGCTGTAATTATGTTTACTGGCAATCAACCTCTTTCCTGTTACTAAGGCATAGTTTCCATTGCAAGTTTTGAGCTGCATGTTTGTCCTGTCTCCTGCAGTGCCTGAGTTAGTCTAAGGCTCTTGTTTGCTCTCAGTGGTGGTTCCATGCACTTTTTTTGCCAACTAAGGAAAAGTACCTCTAGACTGCTAAACGAATTCACTACCTTATAGTAGGCAAACCAACAGCTGTCTGCCCACTGCATGAAGAAAGGAACTGGGATTTACTGTTATTTCATATTGAACAGGGACATTTCTCAAAGCAAAGCATCAATAGCCTGTCATTCAGCTGATGAGTAATTAAAGACGTGAGGATCCAACCTATTTCAGCAGCAGTAGAAGGCAGAGAGGAAGTAGCTCTTCAGTGGCTTCAGCATGTGTCTCAAAATCAGCTCCCATATTAATAAAGTCTATTCAGTGCTTTCAGATTCCCAGTTAGTCATTGACCGGGTCTCCTGCGTTGCAGTGAGGAAAGGCAGAAAAATACGGAGCAAAGTCAAAAGTGTTCCAATGCAAATAAGTGGAGAATGCCAAAATAACAGTGGATGGATGTCCCCAACCATGCACCCAGGCACGCTCCTCTGTCAGAGTCTGTGCCCATGCAGTGATACATGCGCCACGTATCTGCAGTATAAGGTTATTAAATGCATACAGCCTGACTTTGAAATCACAGCAGAAAGACCTCAAAGACATTCTTAAAATGACCAAATTTTTATGAAGCACCCTAGGATAAACTCAGTACGCACCACATAAAACTTTATCCCTTCAAATACTTCAAAACACAGGGAAAAATTACCACTATTTTTCATGTAACATAGCAAATACTGTGATTAGACACAAACATTTCTGAAGAAACCTCACCAGACTGGAATAAATCCTCTCAGCATTTGTTTGTATGTTGATGGGAACACACATGAGTCTTATCCTTCAGTATCCCTTACAGCCCTTCCAGCCCTCCTACTCTTTCAGGGGTTATGTAGTGGATATGTCCTGGGGAAAGGCAGGTGATATGCATCAGCCTCAATCCCCAAATCTACCCACAATCACAGGTGAAATAGTTAAAGCACTGAAATGCTACTTGTTGTCATGAAACTCCAGAAGCTTCCTTACTGACATAAAGGAGGAAAAAAAAAGGAAAAAGGAAAACTGAATTATTTCTATACTTATTCTGTGTCGTACATGGAGCAAAAATACACTGTAGCACTGGGATTTCTTGTTCCTCATCCTGAATTATACCGTGGGAGGGACATAGTGTGATGTGCTTATATCCTGAGGCTGAGGAGCAGGTCAGCACAGTGGCAATGGTATCAGTGATTGCAGTGCACACTTCTGTCAGGTGCAAGTTGATGCACCTCTAGGAAATGAGTTCTGCTGATGCCTGCTATCATACCTGTGTACCCAGTATCTTCCCAAAGCATGGCATATACACACAAAGAGAAGACTCCTCTGTGGCTGTGGTCTATAGAACTGACAGAAGCTAGGAACCATCTACAGGCTCTAATAACAAAAGCAATCAGCGTTGTCCAGCCTTCCTATGTACCTTAACATAGGCTTTTTCACAGAAAATTAAAGATAATGTATTAAAGCAGTGGTTTTTAAATTGCGGTCTGGATAAGTTCCTTCCTCAGATCCAACAAGTAAAAGGCTGTGAAATAACATGTGACTGTAGGTAAAGGGATGACTGTGGCCCATCTGTCACCAAGTGACTGACTGTAGCAAGTACAGAAAAATCAGGTTTTGCCATGTACATTGGTACTAGATAAAGTGACATGGGCTTCCTAGCTGCTACCATTTAAATAAACTGCTGTGCATGTCAAGATGCATGTGATGTGTGACCATACCTTAGGAGTCACTGGCATATATACAGCACACATACATACAACACTGTTGTAACATGCCATCTTCTTCTAAACTCCAGGCTCTGTAGAATTCATGCGTTGTCATTTTACCTGTGAGGCAGACCAGAGAAAGGAAGTACTTTAACATTTGCCCATTTCTTTTCCAAAGTCTCTCAGAAAAAAATGCTTGGAAAGCAGAAAAACTTCCAGGGGAAATCACCCCCCCATCCTCTCTGTCTGGCAAGTGCAGCTGTATGACAAACAGCATGCCACTATTTTTCAGTCTTTCTAAAGCAGGAAGAGGCAAGCAGCGTTTTGCAAAGGCAAAGACGAGCCAACAGCTTCTTTGAAGAGATAAAACTGGGGTCACTAGAGAGAGAATGCATGGAAGAAAAGTGTTCCTTTGAGGAAGCAAGAGAGATTTACCGCGATGATGCAAGGACCGTAAGTAACACGTGACTGGGCAAGCACTCATAGTCATAAGCACAACCCCTGCTCAAGGGTGTGCTTTGGCATTTTAAACCATGAGAGCAAAAAAAGCACTTAGTGTCCTGCTGTTTGCATCTTTCTCTTTTATCTATAGGGGAACGCACAGCAGTAGTGAGTTGCAGGAGGCCACACCGCATAGGCCATCTCAGGCAGTACCCATCTAGGGGATGCTCTCTAATTCCCTCCTCAAACAACCCGTAATTCCTGCCCTGACAATGGTTTAAATTGTATTTTGCAATGTATTTTTCAGTCAATTCCCCCTGAACTATACAAAAGATGCTTATGGACATATATATACTTATTACTTATTACATTTGTGTGTTACACAGTGCCCTTTTCTATTGGTATATGAAAAAATGTACGATCTAGAAAATAATGCAGAACATTTTATGGAGATTAAACGGTGCAAATTACTAAGGCAGAAGGGGCATCACTGTGGCTGTCTGCAACCCCTCCTGTGTGACAAGGGCTGTAAGACTTGAGTTCATTTTTCTTTAATTAAATCTTGCATCTTTTTCTTCCAGAAAGAGTTCTGGCACATTTATTCCGGTAAGATCGTTCAGGATGTTTTAACTTGCTGTGAAACTCTCCTGCTGCTGCAGCTCTTCGCCTGAGCTGGACTGACACTGAGTGTTTTACAGACCCTAACCAGTGTGAATCCAACCCCTGTCAGAACGGTGGGATTTGTGATGACCAGTTTCAGGATTATGTTTGCCGCTGTCCTGTTGAATACGAGGGCAAAAGCTGTGAAAGAGGTCAGCTGTGGCACAACCTAACAAAATCAAAATGCCATTATTGAATCAAGTGCAAGACATTGAGATAAACAGTAGCAATCATTATCATTCAGGAGTTGGACTTGATGATCCTCTAGGTCCCTTCCCACTCAGGATATTCTAAGATCCTATGATTCTGCATCACTCTAGCTGTGACAGCTGCTATTCATACTGCTTGTGGTGTTGCGTGATGGATCTAACCAGCTAGCAGTTGGGCACTGAAAGGCAACAAGATAGTTATTGCCCTATAATGACTTTGTGCACAATCTGAGGGAAAAGGAGGAATTTTTTTTCCAACCCAGCTGCTGAAGTTACTTTGGCTTAGAAGCTCAATGCAGTATGTAAACGAGAACTATACTACATATGCATGATACAAAGCCTGAAGGGACAGGTCCAGTGGTTAATGAAGTTAATATGCATCCTTCTGCTGACTTCAGTGAACACCTCACATTGAGCATTACACCCTCAGAACATGCAGAGTCCAAACAAGGGCTAGACACTCATCAAGTCTAACCAGGCAGCCTCAACAGTCAACCCAGAGCATCTTTCTGCTAAATAGAAAAATACAAAACAGTTATAATTTTTCAGTCATATACTACAATGGTTACCACACAATTACAACATTCCCATTCTTAGACAGCTCAGCTCCTGTATAAATGCAGACTGATTTAATTTTATTGTATACATAATTTATGTATGTTTCTTAAGCATAGCCTTTTCTTCCCTAATCCCTGGAGATCCAGGCCTACCTAGCTTTCAACAAATGGAAGGTGCTTTTAATGCAGTCACTTTACATAAATCACAGAAATTTGCTTTGCTGCCTCGCTTCTCTGTCAACATTTCAATTGCAATTGATTCATATTAAGCAAAAATATCCGTCTTGAAACCTAAACGCTCTTTATCCAACTTTAGCCGTGGCTGACAAATTGAAGTGCATTTATGACAACGGTGGCTGTGAACAGTACTGTGCTGATGAGCAGTCTGAAAAACGAGTGTGCTTCTGTGCGGATGATTACACTTTAGCGAGTGATGGCATGTCCTGCATCCCTCAAGGTAAGACTAGCCTGATGCTAAGTCTAGCCAGCTCTGAAAGAATAGTCTTCAACATCTACACATCAGGAGGTTCAAGGAATAACATTTAGATACCAGCTCCCCACCTCTTCTTCACAGGCAGAGTCCTGAACAGTATATTTGGGCTTCTGATGCAAGTTAAGTACCTCAGAAAAGCAGCAGTCAGTGTGCACAACAAGCAGGGAGCCTTCTGGACCTCTCTTTTCACTCCTCTGAGAGATAGGAAATTCAGGTTTGACCATCCCACCTACTCAGAGCTACTCCCATGTTCTCCTTTGGGAGCATCCTCACCACTAGTCAAGTAGAGAAGAACTGAGCAGTGGAGACAAGCTCATGGTCAGGTGACTGGATTTATTACTATATTTATATTTACTATATTTATTTCAGCACAGGGGTCAAAAGAGGAAGAGGCCTATTAAAACCAAAGAAAAACAGTTCTTTTTCTCCTTCCTTCCTGCCTTCCTGCCTTCCTGTCTTCCTACCTGCCTGCCTCCCTCCCTCCCTCTTTGGTAGGAATAATACACTTTTGGCTTTACTATAGCCACTATGGTGAGATATTTCTCTCATTTATCTGACAAGGTAAATTTCAGCTAGGACTAGGGTAGTGCAAGTTAATTATTTTTCCAACACCTAAGATGGCACCTGACTCTATTCCAGATGCCTACTCAAATTACTTTATTAGAGGGGAAAACAGAGACCCCTGGGGATATGAACACAACAACATAACAGAGCTGCAGGGAGCATGCTAAGTAATTCTGGGGGGTGATGCCCCCTTACACACTCCTCAATGAAGCACTCATGCAGAGAGCCGATAATGACAACCTAACTGTCAACAAAAGCAATTTCATTAGAAAAAAATGTCTACTAATGTGCTTATCCCTTATTAACAGAATCTGCAATACCATGTGATGGGGAAGCTGCTTTTGTTAAGAGCTGAGAACAAAGAATTCCATATTCCCCACAGGCTTTTTAGTGCATCTTCCCCTGCAAGGAAGATGTATTTGTTGGTGCTTGCTTCTTGGGGACCAAAATAGCCCTAGAGCTGACCACATGTTGCAAGTAGAGTATAATTGCCAGGCTGCCAGTCCCCTCACAGTCCTTTTGTCATCACCTCTCACTTTTTCTTTCGGGACACTGGCCCTTTTGCTCTGTTGCCCTCCATACAGTGGTAAAGGCTATGGATTTGTGTTATATTTGTTCTGATCTTTCACCAGCTGCTATCAAAAAGCTATCTATTGAAAAGCTAGTCCTGTTTCTTCATACCCTGCCTATACCTGTAAAAGCTTGAGCTGTCTTCATATAGCTGAAGTTATTACAGACCCATGGAGATGTCGGATGCATCTCAGCATAGACTATAGGGCCCTGGCTCCTGAAGTGGCAGAAAGAGAGCACTCTTCCTCTCAGTGTTACTGAGAGTGACTGCCAGACAGCAGGGATGGTGTGTTCAGTTACATCACAGACACGTGGCACACAAAAACCCCCAAAGATACACCTCCTTTAAAGGAAAACTCGTTTGGGTGAAGGATGTACTGAAAACAGCAAGGCTTCCTCTGCACTGCAGCTCAGTTGCAGGTTAAGTCAAAATTTGATTTTTTAGTCCTAGTCTTCACATTCTTGCTCAGGCTGAAAACAGACCTTAGACTGAGATGTGCAGTCCAGAAGACTCAAGGATTCTCTGGACTCAAGGAAACTGGGTACGGTCTGTGAGAGGCATACCAGAAGACATAATGTCTGCTCTCAGGACATCTTCAGGTCTGCCCAAAGGAATGGCAAGCTGCCCACTCCATGCTTAAGCCTCTGTCTCACCAAGCTGTGGATGCTGTGTACTTGGTACAACTGAATTACAGTCAGCAGGGTAACTGAATATATGTAGATTACAGAGTCACTTCTTTATTCCAGCCTGCAGCCTACCTCATTCTGTTGACTTGTATCTTAAACAGGTATATTGTTTGCAAAGTCCTCTCCTAGGTGAATATATATGTTAGTGATTGCGTATGGGCCACCATTCTATTTGTTAGAGCATTTCTGACTGGTTCCAAACAAAAAAACTACTTACTTGCTGAGCTCCTTTACCTTAGTTTTGAGAACTCATACTTCCAGACTAGAAATCAGTGTTTCAACAAACATAGCTTCACTGAAATTTTGCTGTGAATTCAGTACAATAAGATCACCCTTGCTGCCCTATGTTGTTGTTTTCTTTTTTTTTTTCCAGTTAAATACCCATGTGGAAAAATACCAGTGCTGGCAAAAAAAAATTCAACTGCACGAGGGAGAATAGTAGGTGGTTTAATCTGTCCTCCAGGTGAATGTCCATGGCAAGTGAGTCTTCAAAAATCTCTCATTGCTTTTATTTTTTTAATTTCCTTATGAAACTGCTATCTTATATTCATTGCTTTAAACCTGTTATGTTAAAAATTCATAGAAAGTGACATGCCTGGATAAGCAAATTCCCTCTTCATCCATAGCCAGCAGATTCACCTGTTTCAGTGAAGCATTTTAGCTTTGTTCTGGAGTTCCTGGTTTCATTGGAGTAGAGTAGTAAGACAGCCATCTCTATCCTCTGATAACTTAGTCCTTCAGCTTACTACTGGCAAGAATTATAGTTGCAGCTTGCAGGGATACACTCTTGGCCATAATAAGCAAGGCCCATACTACAAGATGGAGAAATTATCCATTCAGGAGGACTTCCCCTCCCAAATTGTTCATACATTCAGCACAGCATTCTTGCACACAGTTACATATAGTGTCAGAAAGAAGCAACATGAAACCCATCACTACCGAGATTCACATCAAGTACATTTGATATAAGACATAAATTTGCTTTATGTTGGCAGGCCCTTATATTACAGGATAAGAATGAAAAGTGTGGTGGTACCCTGCTTTCCCCAGAGTGGGTGGTCACTGCAGCTCACTGTTTGGAGCATACTCACCCTAAACAGCTTCGGGTGAGACTGGGTATGTATCCTCCCCTCCTCATCTTGTCAAGGTGGCAGCTTCTCATCCTGATAAAAATCAGAGTTAAAGGCTTGGGTAGTATAAGGAAATTGTTCTTCAGAGGTGTCAGACTAGAAATCCCTATCTCCTCAAACTTACAAGGAATCAAGGAATCCCTGACATGACCTGTGATTAATAACTTTTTCAGGTGAACACAAAATAAATGACGATGAGAAAACTGAGCAAGAAAGCGAGGTCTCCAGGATGATCATTCATGAAGGATACACGATTGGACAAGTCAATCATGATATTGCCCTCTTGAGTCTGGAAACACCAGTGAATCTCACCGACTATGTGGTGCCAATATGTTTGCCTGAGAAACGGTTTGCTGTGTATGAACTGTCCTCTATCAAATTCTCCACAGTAAGTGGATGGGGACGCCTACTAGATGGAGGTGTCACCTCTTCTGTTCTGATGAGAGTTGATTTGCCACGTGTAAAGACACAAGAATGTGAAAAGGAGACCGATTTAAATATTACAGAGAACATGTTCTGTGCAGGAGACCTGTCTGGGCTTAAGGACTCCTGCAAGGGAGACAGTGGTGGTCCTCATGCTACAAAGTACAAGAACACTTGGTTTCTGACTGGGATTGTCAGCTGGGGAAAGGGGTGTGCCGTTGAAGGCAGCTATGGGGTTTACACAAGGGTATCCAAATACATCGACTGGTTGAAGAAGCACATGGACTAGTGGCCAGTGCATTTCTAGAGCATGTTACTGTCCCCCAGTCTGTGCCATTTTCCTGCTGAAGCATTCCTTCATTATCTTAGATATGTGATACATGTGGTACCCACACCACTATTAGTGATTTGAAGCAAGCCTAATGCCTACTTGAATACATAAAAATAACTTCCTTATTGGTATTTTTGTAAATTTGTGTGTCTTGTCAAGCAGGCACAGAATGACTATAACAAGTCAGACTCAAAGTCCCTCTTGTTCTACATCCATTTCTGCTGAAGGACAGAGCTAGATGCTGAGAGAAATACTGTCAGCAACACATCATGCCTACCATAATCCTTCCTCCAGCTACCCTCTCAACTTCTGGTAATCAGTGAAGTACAGATTTCCTGAGCCAGAAGTTGCATTACATTGGACAGTCATGAATGAACCCACTGTCCGTAATTGTATGCAATCTTCTTTGAACACATTTATCCTTCTGGCTTTCGCAACTTCCTATGCTATGGATCCTGTAATATAATGATGAAATAGCAGAAAAAATAAAAACAGTGTTTCTATTAGACTATGTTAAAGTAGCTGTCTCCAACAGTTGCAGTGGGAACAGGGAGATTTGAGAGAAAGGGACCACAGACATTCTCCAGAACAAGAAAGCTGGGAAAAGGTTTATTCCCCATTTACAGATCTGCCATGAAAATTTTATTTCAGTCTTCTTGCATCAAGCTTTATTGCTGTAAGTCTATTAAATCCAACATTTAACCCTATATTTATGACTAAGAATACCACTGATTTAATCTTATCTTTGCCTTGGTATTATGCTTGTCGATACGAAGAGCACAAACGAAAGGAAATGTTTGTTTCATTTGTTGTCCAGTATAATCTAAATTGTATTCTCTATCCTAAGATCTAAAGACAGAACAGGATAATTGTCTTGCCATCTTCAAAACACTGACCAAATACCATTCACTAAAATCTTAAGGCATAAATGGTAGAACTTGAAGCACTCTGAAAACACTACCAACTGTACAATTAAAAAATGTACCTTCTAATCTGAGCATGAAAACGTCAAAAGGTGAGGGATATAAAAAATGATTAGGAGATTAGAAAACAGTTTAACTATCTTATGCAAAACTTATGCCCTGGATTACTCATACAATGCAAAATATCAACTCAATCACAAAAGTTTATCAGACAGCAGGACAGTTACATTTGCTCTTACTCTATTGTTAGAGGAAAACATCGAGATCATATGGTACATAAACTATGCAATACTAAACATCCTATAACATGTTTTACTGACACAGAACAATGGTATACTGCTCATTTAAATAGTGAATGGAACTTGGAAAAGCAGCAAATTCCAGAGACCTGAGAAATAAGAGGTCTTACAGTATGCAAACATATCCCAGAGGTTCTCCTTACTCCTAAAAGGAGTCCTGTCCCAGGGAGGAAACTGACTAGGAGCAGCGGCCACCAAATAATGTTCACTTAGATGAGGCACTCAGCATTGCAAAATCATCCCTGAAAACCCTTCAAAATAAAAGAGTTTGGGCTTTCCATGGTCCATAAGGCGATTTCTCCTCTGTAGCGCTGTAGTGTAAATACTGATATTTATGAACAAATTATCATCAGAAAAAAGACAAAACACTGAAAGAAATCGGCACTAGTAATGGCTGCACGGAGTGACTTTTTCAAAACAAAGCTGGGTTTTAGATATATTTAATATAACAGCCTGTTTAAGCAAGCCAAGAAGTTGAAAAAGACCTGACAGCCTGCTCTGGATGCACCAAAGACCAAACCTCCACAGTGCACTGTGAACGCTCCCACAAGAAAGGGGAGATTGAGGCGAGCACAAGCCCGACATCACTGATCCAAAGTGCAGAGCCATCAGGTTACAGGGTTGGGATGTGGGACACGCGGGTGGGAACTCCCAAGGGTGGCCGCTGTTTCAGGGTGGTAGCCCGGCTTGGCCCAGAGCTGGGCTGGGGCGACACCAGTTTACTGAGGTGACGAGTCCCCTCCTCCAAAATAAAAGGTACAATTAAAAACAAACAAACAAACAAACAACCCGCGGCCTTGGGCTTTTAAAAAAAATAAATTAAAAAAATAGAAAAAGAAAGAAGAGATGCTTCATCCCCCGACGGAGAAATCCCGCTGCGGCTTTCCCCCTGCCCCGGCGCTTCCGCTATTTCTGGGCAGGGAGAAGCAACTCCGCTTCAGTCTCACCCCGCCCGAGGGGGTGAAGACATCGGCTCTCGTCCCGTCCCGTGTCCCCGGCGCGGCCCCGCGGGGCCGCCATCAGCGGGTGGCTCGGCGCTGCCATGGCCCTCCGCCTGCTCCTCCCGCTGCTCCTGCTGCTCTGCGCCGCGCTGCCGAGCCACCTCCGGGCTGAGGAAGGCGGTAAAG
>WEIV01027103.1:396517-499191 GCA_013390005.1 Calyptomena viridis | reverse complement strand
GATAACTAATACAGTTTTGTGCTTGAGCATCTTCATCAGACACATCTTGAAAATTATCTTAGTTGTCTCAATGGATTGAGAACTTGTGACCAGAAGGTGGTTTTCAGGAAGAAAAATTTGAGATGCCATTTATACCAGTGCACAGTCTCGTGTTAACCAGGAAAATTGACAGTCACTAGAGCAGTACAGGCCAGACTTAAAACATAACACTTCAATTAAACAGATTTAAATCAGGGGCTTCCTAACTAAAATTCAAGGAGTCACCTTGACTCTATAAGGATCAGATCATGACTTAGCCATAGATGCAAAATACATCAATAAAGTATTTCAAATGAAAACAACAACCACTACAATAAAAAAAAATAAAAATAAAAAATTTTTCTGTTCTGCCTTTGAAAGAGTATGAAACAAATTCCCTTGTAAAAATTTGAAAGCATGCCCAGGCAAGATATATATGGCAAGAAATCTGAATTTGAGGTAGGAACATCCATCTCTCCTATAAATATGCTGTGAGGTTTTGGTTTGTTTGGGTTTTTTTGTGGTTGGGTTTTTGTTGGGCTTTTTTTTCAGATAAAACACTCTTCAATGAATTTTCTAAGACTCAGTTTATGCAGGGAAATGCTAATGTTATTGTGTAGGGGAAGCTGTGGGCCAACTCAAATCAAGTTTGGACTGCATCCTATAAATTCTGTCTGGAGGAAGCATATGCATTTTCAGTGCCTGGCTTTGAACAGTAGTCTCCAAAATAACTTGGTTATTTGGCAGACAGGGAACACAGAAGAAAAGCTGAATCTTCAATGAAATTATCACTTGTATTCACAAGAGTAATACAGACCAAGTGAAGATACTTTGAAACTGCTTAAAGGGACAAACAGGAAGATGGAGCAAAAGACACTTAAATCCACAAGAAGAGATAAGTAAGGATCAATTTTGTGGCAGAATTGACAGATTCCCTAAATGAAAAGAGGAAATCAGTTTCACATGGCAGAAAGGAGCCAATAACAAGTGAATGACAGGAACAGGAGACAGCAGAAGAAAGAAGGCCTCATGTTAAGAACTTGCAGAAATGGCACAAGGAAATGGAGAATATTGCTTACCACTGGAGGATATTGCTTACCTATAGTTTTGCTTACTAGCAGTACATAGGCAGCATATGAAGTGTATCCTGTCATCCTTAACTATAAAGTTGGGTGCCCGGTGTCTGGATCAGCACCCTCTTTGCAGTTAGTTTCATGGTGAGAAGAGGATTTTGTGAGGATCCACCAGCCCACCTCCTCTGAGCCCTTGCTGATGCAAAGACATGAAGGGTTCCCACAGTCCAGGTGAAGAGGATGTGCTGTCCCTGCATCAGCTGGGCAGAGAGGTGAGCTGTGGTAGCCTTGATTTGTGGTGGTGCACAACAGACTGAGCACCCCAAAACTTCTAAACCTACTATTATTCCTTTAGAATTTCATGATTCAGCCCTGGTTACTTCCAGCTGAAGCTGTGCTGACCGTAGAGTAGGGCTAGATTTTTCCATTACATATCTCATGGAAATCCATAATACAGAATTTTCAGAAGCCATGCTATTGATTTTCAAATTGGACAGTTGAGCCTCTAAATTAATTCAATGGCAATACTTTGCTTGTGAACTACTGCAGAGAAAGGAGCCTACTTTTCACTGAATTTTTTTGCTCATTTTCCTATTTTAAGAATATGTAAAGGAGGAGTCAGGCTTTCTGCAGTCATCTGTGTCTGAAGGTAACTCCTGACACAGGTCAAGTCACCCTGGAATACTTTGAGGAGATGTTTTCTCCCAAGTTATCACAACACCATGGGAATAGAAGCTGTTGGTAACACTGTGGTTAATGGCACTGCCAGGAGATAAGTCTGAATTGCGCCTGGTCAGTCGTTGAGAAGAATAAAGAGATCTAAAAAAGATGATGGTTAGGGAATAAAATTAACAGACCCTTGGCCAGAAACAGTGACCTTGATCAGCCACTCTCATTGTTTGGATAATGAAAGCCATATTGAGGCAGAAATTTATGTGTGAAGCTCATAGCCCTTCTTTGAGTAGCTTTGGAAATTTGGCCTCACACAAATTTCAAGGAACTTATATCTTTAAAGTTGGCTACAAAGGAAAATTAAGTAGAACATGGTTTGAAAGTAAAATCCTATAATTAATTTCTCTTCTATGTTCATGTAACATATAACATTTTCAAGGAAGAATGAAATTTTTAACTTCAAAAATCCTTGAAACAGTATGGTGTGACACAGTCTGATTTTTATATCTGTTTTCTTCCAAAGATAAAATCTTTTCAGAATCAACATGATTTAGGTATTGATTACTACTTTTCTTAAGCTACAACAAGCCGCCTGTGGTGTTTGCTATAGTTAGTTACATTTAGGTAGTTTTCCAGATAAGCTCAAACTTTCCTGAATTCATTCACAGACAAAGCTGATCACACATCTGTGCCTGGCAGCTCCACTTAGCAAGGGAAAGGATCTACCACTGTTTCTCCCAAAGTTTGGTGTTATACACTTTGATTATTGCCAGTCATTTCAGTGAAACTCTCTGTATAGTAAGGGTTCAGAATGGTCAGAAAAGTGATATAATCCAGCTCTACTTCATTACCACAGCTATAGTGAAATGGTAAAGGCAGAATAAATTGCCTGGTATAATTATGTATATGCCAGATGTTCTTAATCATTCCACTTCAAGCCTCCTTCGCTAACTGCAATTTTGAGCCTCTTCTGAATATAGAAGAATAAGTAAACATGAGTAATTAAAAAGAAATTAAATGGATTTTAGGAGTGAATTACTGTAGTTCCTGCAACACTAATATAATTAGCACCTCTAAAATCAGTCTGAGATGGAAGATGTGCTTTATGTGGCACTGAGGATGTTTCATTTGTGGTTTGCACTAAAAACATAGTCATTGTGTTAGTGTGGTTAAACATCTCAATAGAACCATGCCAGGCAAGTAAGGAGAAATTTATTCTCTCAGCTGATTTATTAAAATAGAAGCAGAAAGCCATATCTCAGCTGGTGTAAATCACAATATTCCCACTGTCTGTTAGATGCTGAATTCACACCAGCTGAGCCTGTGGCCCATCCTCCATCTGGATTTATACAAGCAAAGGTCTGTTTGTAGCCCTGCTCACAAAAAAAATGATTTGTGGCTCTGTAGCTTGAGCTTCTCTTTCAAATGAGACAAAGTCTCTGTAACAGAAAGCAGAAGTTACTGTACTATTATTTCATCTTTATTTTTTTGTTGTGTTGATATTTGCAATCTTTCATTTCTCTGCTTTCCAGTACTCTGAGGATATGAACAAAACAAATCTGTGACACAGATTTTCACAAAGAAAACAGATTTCTGATCCAAAGTCTTCCTTAGAAGCTCAAAGTCACCTGAGCCTAGTCACAACTCTCTGACATACCATAAAAGCTCCATTTATCTGAGAGGATGGTTTTACCAACAGAAGATGGGTAACCATTCCACGCCTGCTACAGGGATCACATAGAGCAGAGTAGGTTGGAAAGGACCCCTGGAGGTCTGTAGTTTGATTTATTGGTCACAAATGATAGTGTCCAGCTGTGTCTTGAAAGGCAGAAAGGATGAACCTTACAGCCCTCCCCTGTGCAGCTTTCTCTAGCATTGTAGCACTGTCCTGATGAGAAGGATTCTCCTGAACCTCCAAAATGGCAATTTGTGTGTGTTTTCCCCTGTTACATCGTCTGTTTCTACTTGATCTGCCTTAGTAATCTTTGCAATTACCCTCCAAGTACTGAACTACCCCCTAAGCCTCCTGGCCATGACTTAACCTTCTCTCTGCTGGATTAAACAAGCCCAGTTCCCTCACCATCTCACTGTGCACACTCCACTGGTATGGAACCTGTTCACTGTAATTCCCTGCTCTCTTCAGCAGGACTGCTGCTCGCTGAGGCAGATCCCAGCCTGCACAAGGGATAGGGTTAATTCCAGCTGCAGAAATTTGCACATCTCTTTGTTGAACTTCATGAGTTTTCTGTTGTCCCAGTCAAATTTCTCATTATCCCTTCAGACTGAAGAGAAGAATTGAGAGGCAAGACTCCTTTTCAGTATATATTGTGTTATTACAAGGCACCTCCTTGATTTGATCCTAGTAAATTCTTTATTTGCACCTAATTATCTTATCCCAAACTGTAGAACATTCCTACACACTGGGAAGGAAGTAACAGAATGAAGACAATGTGAAGGAAAGCCTCGTGCATCATGCTGATGAGATGCTGATCTGCTTCTTTACAAACACAGTGGACCAGATCTTCTGCTGTTACTAGGCTGGCTTTTTCTATATTGAAGACATGGAGTTATGACAGCAGGGCCTGAAAAACAGCACCTTAATGGTTTTTGCCTTATTTAACTATTAACATTTGTTACAGGATCGTTCATTAGATGAGGCATAAAGTACAAGTATTTTTATTAGGTTTTCAGCTCTCCTTTCCCATAAGGGAAAGATTCCACTTTCAAATGAATATTACAAGAACTTTTAAGTCTTAGCTATCCCTAATCTTTATGGTTTCATTCGAGTTCCTAATATATCTTTTGGTTTATCCTGTGAGCTGGGAGCTGTATATTTGAGGGACTTAGTCCAAAGATACAGTATAAGCAGATAGTTTGGTTAAGCTGATTTTTGCAGTTTAAATGGGTCTAAAGCCCATCATGCCTAGGATTATCTTTATACTTGTGGTTAAATTTGACAGAGTTTGAGCATTCTTTGTGTATTGCAGTGTACAGTTTGGAAAGTAGAAGGCAGCAAGGTTAGTAGATTATATGTAAAGTAGAGCTTGAAGGAACACGTAGATGATTTACATTTTCATTCTTTTGTGCATCACTCAGGGAGAAAGTAAATATTTTGGCAGCTTAGATCATGTGATAGCAAAACAAGAGGCTTCATTAATTCAGATATTTCAGATTCAGCAAAAGCAGAAAGGAGGGATTATGACTGCCCAATCTGAGAGAAAAAACTAAATCTAGACCAAGGTCAGGTACATCACAAATGAAGGAATGGTATAAAAAAATATTAAATTTCCTGAGAGCTGTGATAAAATTAAGATAGGAGCCCTGGGAAGAGGGTCTAATATACCACTCAGCCCTATCAAGCCTCACATGTTTATGAGGTGTGTCATAGCTGATTTGAAAGAATGGTCTCTGAAAAAAAACCTGTGGAATTTTCTATTTTCATTCTCTTAAGAGTTCTTGTTCTTCTGAGCAGGGCCATTCATAGAGTCAAATCATATTTAGCTGCACAATATGGTTTAGTGAAAACATTTGTGCTCTTTGTCAGTAAATAGGGACAAAACCACCCTTTCATTCCTTCAGCCAGGGCACAGTTCTGTGATAAGCTGTGCTTTCCCTCCCATGGGATTGCAGACTCTCACACTGCAATGGGCTTTGCTGTCTTTAACATTTGCCCATCACAGCACAGACTTGCTCGTGGTAGAAAAGGCCATTCCTCACAAGCAAAGCAAAGCTCTGAAGGAATTCTGCATCCCTGATGATGGGAAACATTTCCTTGAGCTTAATTATTTTGCAGAGGCCAAGAAGGAGGGAGCAGCTGTAGCTGGGGAGAAACAGAGGAATTTGGGAACATCATGGCTTTACACTGCCATTTCCTTAGTGGTCGTCGCAAAAGAGGCTTTTGTTCAAGTGAGCAAAAACTTGCCCTCTTCCTCTCCTTTTTTCCTTCTCTCTTCAGTCCATCTTTTCAATAATTTTCTTTGCATGCACATGAGAAAATGTATACATATGTGTGTAAGTGCGTGTGTGCACGTGTGTAACATGCATTTTTATACAGGAGTTTGTGTGCATTGTGATTTGGATGGAAAGCATGTTGCTGCAATCTCTTACAGACTAAGGGCTCTGTTCTAAACAGTAAATGTCATATGCATTCACACCTGCTTGAAAATCACACCCAACATTTTCTTAATAGGTCAGGTCTAGTCAACACCCCCTAATCTGAACCTATTTGTAATTCCTGATATCAGAATGGTGCATCTGTGAAAGATTCTGTGTTCTGCCCACTTTTTTGTGCACTTCACTCAGGTAACAAAAATCCTGTGACCCCATCCAAAGACTAGGCTGTAACAGCTGGCAATTCAGCTCAAGAAACAGCAGTCAAGAGCAGAAGCATTTGTGATTGAAAGTACCCAGTGATGAACGGGGAGGATGGCAAAAGACCTGCAGGCCACTTAACATTTCCCAGCAATTCAGCGATGGCCAACTGTGAGTGCTAATTAGAGACGCTGCGTCACTGACCTGCTACTAAAAGGGAAGGCAAATGGGTCTGTTTACCTTTTTGCATTTAGTTCTGCTTATAAAGGAGCAACTGTTTCTCCTGGCTTTTGCCAAGTGTGTTTCACGTCTGGTTCTGTACTCAGAGCACAGTTCCAGCAGGGGCTGAGAGGATACTGCAGTGCTGGAGAGCCATGAGGGCTCAGCAGTGCATTGAAAATTCAGCCGGACTCTGAGAGAGAAATCTGTGTTGCTATGAAATCTAGTCATGCAGAGTCTCTCTCACGTGCACATACATATCACAGTCAGGTTAAATTTATGACTGAACAGGAAAGAGATCCAAGGTACTTTCAGAGCACCAGGTTTGTCACTCCTTGGTAGTCACTGTGGTGGATGCTGCACAGCCAGAAACATTGTTTTTCCTCAGAGATCTTTCGGATGTCAAGGCAGTGCGTGCAGATGGTTTGAGGTCGTAACTTGCTCTGCAAGTCTGCCTGTTATTCTCGAGGTTTAGTGAGCCATTTATTTACCTTAAAAACATGTAAGTGATAGCTCTGGTGTGTTAATGTGGCTGTAGGGTCTAATGCTTTTACAGCTGCCAGGTGTCAAGAAATTTTACATAAAAATAGTAATAATAATACAAGATTTTATTTTCTGTAACCCTCAGCCTAAGCAGGTCTTTGTGCCAGATTAAACTCCATCTCTTCTCTGTATACCTTTTTGTTACATGTTTGTTCCTGGTGTGCTGCTCTCCTGATGTTTTTTTCTTGGTGGCAGTTGTCTGCCAGATTTGTGTTAAGTTAACATTTTGCTTCATTTATTTGGGATATTATTGCTCCGCATGAAAAGATGTGATTAGATAATAGAAACATGAACTGATTATTGTAGCCCTGTAACAGCAGCTGGTTTTGGCCGGACATCAAGGTTCAAGTTTAACATACACCTGCAAGCCATGGGGAGCAAGGCACAGGTCTGATTGTTCACAGGGGAGCACAGCACAGGGGCCACTGAGGTGTTTCTGCAGAAAAGGCAGTGTGCTGCCCAGGAGCTGGGGAGGCAGCTGGAGTGGACCATCAATTAGCAGTGCCAGCAGTGGTGTGCAACTGGGCATGTAGAACCCCTCTGATGATGGTGAACCTCAGTCTGGAAACCTGGACTGCAATGTAGGCCGAAATTGTTTTCCCAGGATAGGGTTGAAGACTCTCACTGCAAGGGAGGAATGACCAAGCCACCTTAGTCAAACCCTAAGGAGAAATTACTCAAGTGTTGAGTCCTCAGTAGGTTTGTAATAAATAACCCAACAAGCCCATCTTCATTTGGTGCATCCCCAGTTACATGGGTGAGGAATTTGATGTTTGTTACACAGAACTTGCATCTCTTAATAATGTCCGAGTAATGCTGATTTTATGCAGAAAGGATGAGCTGAATGTTGTATACTGCTTGTTCAGAAAGCAAGTTTTCATATGTGCCACGTGGTAAACTAAGCCAATGATTTTCTAGGACTTTGTAGGTGGGTTTTACCCTGCCCTGGGAGAAAAGAAGGGTTGCACCACCCAGCTGGGCTGACACAGTGTTCTGGCAACATGGCAAACAAATGCAGCTCCATAGAGACAATATGCAAACTGCACAGGTTTAGAAATAGTTGGGTTAGAAATATGAGCTGGAAAAGACAATCCACATGTGAAATGTGCAAAGAGAAAGAGATATTTACAAAGCACAAGTGCTGAAAAACCCCTGCAGAAACCCTGTTTAAACACAGGTGAGCCCACGGGAGTTTAAAACTAATAATCCAAGTAATAAATATTATTGTAGCCAAAACACAGAACTGAATGAAGGGGAAGAATGAGTGCAGTAGCCAGGCTGCTGTGGCCAGAGGCTCAAGGCTTTGCTTGCATCCAAGCAAGCTCCCAGCCCTCTATTTAGAGGTAGTAGGAAGGGTTATTCTAGTTTCTTCCGTGGAAAAAAGGGAATTCTGGGACAGAATCATCTTCTCTCTTTCTACAGGTGTTGCACACATCTTTTTTCTATTGCCCTGGTCCTTCAGAGAAGTACCAGTGCTAATGAGCAGTGCTGGGCACCAGTTGAGTATGTGCAGGTCAGGGCTGATGAGCCTTGGCTGGAGCAGGACATAGCCTGAAACAGAAATGGGAGCACAGAGGAGCCTTTTTGGGTGAAACTTCAGCTCAGCAGGTCATCAGTTCAAGCACTGGCAGCATATTTGGCAGGTACTGGCCTCTCTGTGACTCCAGTCCAGAGCCTGGCATCAATTTTTAAAGTGTTTGAAAGTCCTGAAAGGTTCTCTGCACCTTGCTGCTAATGAGATTTCAATGTAAAATAAAAGGAACAGTGTCTAACCCAGATTAAACTTGCTCCTGAGTTATTTTTAGCTTACCTAAACTCTTTCAACCCCTTTGGTAAAACTCATCAAAATTCATCTCTGCTAAAAGGAGGTAACTTCAAAGAAGTCATATGCATTAAATGTCAACATGCTTTACTCATTATAAATTACAGTATCATTAAATCTAACATGAGTTAAATGAGAAGGATTTAATTTTACTATCTTAGAATGAAGGCTTTTTAGCAAGGGAATAAAATTTTCTTTTAAAAATGTTTTAGGGGTTTTTTAAAGTAAAATTTGGTACGGAAGCTTTATTTTTCAATTTATCATATTTATATGTAAAAATAAGAGCAAAAATGTAACACTTTCTTGTTCTGAGGAAGATGTGGAAATAGTAGCTTACTTCTGCTCATTTTACAACCCTCTTTATGGACACACTTCTAATTTAAACTGTGGAAACCGAAAACGTTCCTTTAAAACCGGTTGTCATGGTTATAAAATCCCGAAAGAAATTATGTGCGTCTGCATCTGCTGAGGGAAACATTTATGGCAAGATTTAGCTGGGGGGGGGGGAAGCAACCACCCACCACAACCCATTTTCAGACTTGCTTATTACATTACTTGAATTAATTTATCACCCTCCCCTAAGAGCCACAGAAAGGATTCTCACACGTTTTTCACTGCATGCAGTTCATTAGCAAATATCATATGGTGAGGGGTTAGTTCTGTCAAGTTATAACAGGTTGGGGGTTTTTTGTCTGTTTGTTTTCTTTAGTTGTCTTTGTTTCAAGCAAGCTTATCTAGAAATATAGAGTGTGCTAGACTACCAGCATACAGTTGCTGTCACAATTGATGTCTTGGGTTCCTTCCATCATTTTGTCTTTCCCTGATACAGTTAGAAGGTCATCTGGCCAGAATAAAAAGCCAACCTGGATACTGCAGATCAAACTGGCCAGAACAAAAGTCTGCATTTCTTCACGGAGCTCAAAAGGATAAAGCAAAGTATAAGAGGAAATGAAAGATTAAAAAAAAGGGGAAATGGGAAAAGGAAAGAAACATCACCCTACTAAAGACAGTCTTTTTTGAAGCCTTTACAGCATCATATGCTCCCAGGATGAAGTTTCCCAACCTTTTAAAACTGCAGCTTTTATTAGAAATGAGTCTATGTTGGGCCAGGCCTTATCTCTTACTGGGATGCAGAAGTCTGCACAAGTGTTAGAAACTATTGTTTGGCACATTTCATTTTTCACTAGGAAAAGCTGACTGCATAGACAATTAAAAAAAATAATGCTATGAAACACTGAGGTAGCATTTTTTAATCTGGGTGATCTGTTGACTGGAGGAAACCTCTGCAGCTCCTGGCCCTCTTGCGTGAAGTAAATAGCAGATAAGAATGATGAGGACATTTTAGATAAATAATACAATTTTGTTATCAGATTGTGGACCACAAATTGGTTTCAAAGGGTCTCCTTATACCCATTGATCCAGGGCTTTTCCTATTTAAAAACTGCTGCTGAAGAAGGAAGTTTGGTGTCCCAAGCATGAAGCAAAACCCTTGTGAGAAAGTTTAGAAAATAACAGGCTGACCTACTTCTGAAAGGCTGTAGGTATTTCCAGACCCTTTGACTTTCCTCCACCCATTAAACCAGGGATGTAATTCTTCACTGTTCTGTTTCTGTGGAAAATTGTTTCTAATGAATATTTTCTATACTCCCAATATAAGCCCTTAATTTACTTCATCTGAATGGAAGAATACAACAAACTGGAGAAGAGGGGGAGCATCAGGGACAAAATTATGCTTCTTCAATCCTCTTGCCTCCTTCCTTTTCATCTCAACAAACACAGAATCTCATCAATGTTTCTGAACCCTTGGATGTGAATTCTGATTGTTTGTGTGCTGCATGACCACAGATTTGACTTTTCCCTTATTGCCTGTTGAGTGAGAGACAGGCTTTCCCATGTCTGCAATTCTCAGCCCTTGCTCAGACTCTGATCATTCCTCATGGCTGGAATAAACATGAGAACCATGGGCAGGCAGCAGGGCTCCATCCATCCATCAATCTCCCTCCCACTGGCACCTCCTGCCTCCACTGCAGGGTACTGTCAAGTTGTGGCATAGCAGAGCTGAGGTCTTTGAATGTTACAACACATATATATCCATGAAAAACAGCTAAATATGCCCAAATTCTCCTCCAATGTTGAATAGTGTCTGTCCTGCAGCCTTAGATCTTATATTGCAATGTGTTTTTCTTTGAGTGGTGTCTGTATCACAGACTTATAATGCTGTAAGTACATGGCAAGAGTGATTAATGCATCATGTCTCATTGTCAATCTATTTCTCATGTCAATTCTTTTCTTTCCTGTGAAAATGAAGGAAATAAATTGATTCAGTCTATCTATTTACCCTGTCTTTTCTTATTTCCCTGCTAATTATTACTAGATAGACCTGGCACCCTATGGGAGGGTCACCCCATTCCACTGGGGCAGTGTTTTCACCTGCTCTCAGCTGAGATAGGTCACACCACTCTGTTCTCTTCAGGGGCTGATGACAGTCTGTTTCCCTGCAATCAGATTAATTTGGAAGTGTGTTTCTTTCCTGGAGAAAATGTCACAGAATTACAGAGGAGAGAGATGGAAGCGGTTTAATAAATTGGTTGGTCCATCTTCCAACCAATGGCAGTTCCTGGCGGGGCAGGAACACTCCAGCTCTGCTCCAGCAGTGCTTTCAAAGTGCCTGGTGATGTGCTGCCAGCCCCTCTCCTCAAGGGCTCTTCACAGCCAGCACCACCCCATGTCAGGAGCACTTGTCTGGCCACACATCCCACACCTGTGCTCTACACTGCTGGTTGTTCACTGTTCCTCCTCATTTACTCCCATTTCTGAGCAGCACAAGCATGTTCTGAAGACCTTCCTCGTGTTTGTTAAAGGAGTTGTTGAGTCACATTAATCCTGGCAGCAGCATTTGTGAAGGAATCCTCTCTGGGACAGCACTCTTTGCTGTTCATTGGGAAGGTCACCCCGATGCCTCAGTGGGCACTTTGCAGCTGCTGAAGCTGGGCTCCCCTTCATGCCAACAGGGCAAGATACAGATACAGAGATGCAGATTCAGACCCTTTGCTACAATATTTAACCTGCCCTAGACTTTTTACCTTCTAACCCTCTCTGTGAGATCATATTTTAAAAGAACACTTAAAGTTGTGCTCGCCTAATGAGAAACAAACCTTCCATATGTTCCATATTCTTGAACTGGGAATGGCGTTCAAGCCAAACCTCTACTTCCAATCAGGATGTGTGTTTCTATCTAACCAAGGGGCAGAAAAGCATCTCCAAAAAGCTGTGGCAGTGATTGTTGAGCAGCTGCTGTCACTGGCAGTCAAAAGCACTGAGCAGTGCTGTCACTAAGGTGTTTGCAGAGATGTGTTTGCTGTATGTGAGTTTAGAGTCCCTCTTCAAATCTCTGCCCCGTGCTGCCCAAACACTTCAAATATCCCTCTCAGGTTTGCAGGACAAGCCTGCTCATGCCTGAAGGTAACGATTTATAAACTTTCTTAGGTGCAACCAACTGAGCAAGAAACTGTACTCAGACAGACCTGGCTAGATGGAAATCATTGACAAGAGGAGGGAGGTGCTTAAAGCGGCCCCCAAAATAGCTGACAACAGTGGCATATCTCTCTTTAACCATTTTCTGAGTTGTGCACTACAAAAGTTCAGGTGGCTTTCAATGCCTGGCTCATTGTGCCCCAAGTTGAGCAGCTGTTTTATTTCTATGCAGCCAAGTCAACCACTGGAGAATTTCCTACATTAAAGAACTTGCTCACTCCATCTTCATTACTTCACTTAATCAGATGATCCTTTTAGCCTCATTCTCTGCCAAATAACATCAAATCATAGAATCAAAGAAAGGTTTTGGTTGGAAGTGACATTAAAAATCCAGTTCTACTCCTCTGCAATGGGCAGGGACACCTTCCACTAGACCAGTCTCATCCAGCCTGGCCAGCCTAACATCACCATGGACAAATAGGAAAAAAGCTTCTGTGAGAAAGGTGCCTGTAAAGGATGGACTAATGTGAGGAAGGAGACGACCTGAACCAAGCCTCTGACACTGCCCTGTGCTCCTGCCCTGTGTCAGCTTATAGACATTGTTTATAGCTGGGTCCTAAGTCAGTAGTAGCACCGGCCCTGGAGAATAAATCTTCAGCTCAGTGTGTTGGATGATGCCCTCAGAAAGGGAATGAGATGTGCATATATTAACTAGCTTCCCTGGCGTTCAGGGCCTGTTTAGGGAGAGGTAATATGCACAGGTAAAGCAATCAGCAAAGCAAAGTGAGTGCTCTGTATCCCCCAGGGCCTCAGCAATCTCAGGGGCTGATCCTGCATCTTGGCCAGCACTCTTACCATTGTCAGGGTGGGGAATGGAAGGAGGTTGAGATCTGCTGAGGACCAGCCCCATGAATAATTACAGAAGTTGCCAGTCATTGCCAACTTGCTCAGGTACAGCTGCACTACCGTCCAAACAAATGCTGTCGGCCAGTAACAAATCAGCTCCTGCAAATAAATCCACTCTTGCTTCATCCTCCATCCTGACAGCTCCCTTTCCAGTGTGGCTCCCGGGGCTGAGATGGTCCCGAATGCTCACTTGGAAAAAGCTGTTGTGCTGATGCTGCCAGGTCTTGATCTGGCAAAGGCCAACCCCAATTACAAAAGACAGGCAGCAGGAGCAGTGCCTGCCACGGGTTTTCGGTTACAGAAATTATGGCCTGTTCTACAAGTGTTGGCCATGAAGGCTTCAGGCTGTTCTGCCTCTTGTGCTGAGCCCAGGATCTCCTCACTGCAGCTGAGGATGCTGGGATTAGACAATCAATGAGTCAAAAAAATAATCGCTCAGCAATTACTTTTTACCATAAACAGAAAACATTTCCTCCACAGAAAATCTGTCCCTACAGCCAGCAAGACCTATCTGTGGACAACTAGATTTGGACGCTTTACTCTCAAACTGAATTAGTGCCACTGTCTCCCACAGTTGTAATTACCCCTCCTGGACACCATGCCTGGCTAGGACAAAGCCTGTAGGTTTGGTCAAAGCCACTTGCATGGAATGGGAAAAACTTAACTGATTTCCATGTGCTTTGGTTTCTGCATTGAAGAGTAAGAGCAACTCGGGTTTCAGAACATGTCAGCAATGTTGTGTGTGTTTATAGCAAAAAATAGTCACCCGTACCTTGGCACAGGAAATTTTTATGAGAATGTCACTTGTACCAAAGTTAATGATGTAAGAAGCAAAGGGACCACATCTTAGAAATTATTTAAATTATTAAGTGAAGCACTTCTGCCTCTACCCCATCATCCCAATTCTCATTTGCATTGGAAGTGTGATTTTTTTGAAGCAAGATTACACATTTGCAGCAAATAAAATGGAACATGTTATGAATATGTTATGAACCAATACTTATTATCCACTTAAGAGTATTCCCTCTTCAGCCTGATTTGCTTGAGAGAGGGAATTAGATGCTACACAAGTTTTATGGATGAGATACCTGTGACCAGCTCAGCTTGATTTATTTCTTATTGTCTTCAGGCTAGCTAGGAGGAAGGCCAAGCATTGTTCCCATTGTCCTGCAGAGAAGCTCTATTCTAACAATAGATTCATGTGTCTCCTCCATCCCCAAGCCACCTAAAAATAAGATCATGTTTTGCTCATTAATCTCAACAAATTGTATTCTACTTCGGCCAGGAAAACAAGAGCTATTGCTTTTATGGTGCCAGAGATCAAGAGATGTAAGAACACAAACACTCAAGGTCAATAAAATGCACTTTTTATTCTGTATCAATGAAAATATAGCCACATGTAAATAAAGACGTGTGGAAAAAAAAATCGACATTGATCCTCCCTGAAGAAGTACAGTTCATTGTGCTAAAACCCATAATCCTTTGGGTTAGAAACAGTTGTCTGCCAATGCTTTAAAGTGACCCACATTTTCCTTGTTGTTGAATTTTAGCAAACAGAAAAGTGCAACAAGAAGCTTGCTACAGATAAACCAACTTCAATCGACCACACATGGCAATGCCCAAAAGTGACAGAGTCACAATTAACAAAATCATTCCCACACATTCCCCCTGGGCAGTCACACAAGTGGCCAAGGGAGAATCCACTCTGTACAAACTGATGTGTGATTTTCAGTAAAAAGATGGTCCTTTCTTGATGTCATTGATCACTTTGCAGATTTCAGATATGGTAGCAGAGATGCATTCCTTCAATAGCTGTTCAGTTTCAAATGCTTTATTTTTTTTTTTCTCTAGGTTTTTATAAGCTTCCTGCTGTCAAAATACAGTTCTCAATTGCTTTTGTAGAAATAATCCTGAAAGGCAGAGGCATTTAAAATCCCCCCAAATCCTCAGTATATTAACAACAGCAAAAAAGAGAGCTGGGCTGTTCAAAAATATTGTCAGGAACATGAATGTCATTTGCATTGGCTAGTGTACAAAGAGCAGCAAGTAGTAACAAAAGAACATTATCCGAGCAATAACCCTTTCCCGCAATTTCTTCCTTGCAAAAAAAAGTTTTCCCAAAGTATTTTTCCTCCCCACAGTCCAGTGTCTGTGAATCACATACATTCAAAACCTGCAGTTAGTCTGTAGATCAGTTTTCCAACATGAGCTTTTAAAACCAGTAGTTTTGCCCCAATTTCTCCATGAGGGTTGCACAAACACAATTATACCAGCTGGTGCTTTTTCAGTCAATGGGACACCTTGAAATTTGAACTCAGAAGGACCTCAGGGTAAAAAAGGAGGCTTTAAAGCCCCTAATGCTTTGAAATTGCTGCTAATGTTAGTAGAAAGATTCCCACAAACCAGGGATTAGTGTTGGCATAGTCCCTGTTATGTGCTCAGGAGTGCAGAGAGATGCTGCAGCACAAGTGTGGGGCAGGGAGAGCTGGGATGGACATACAAGGAAAACAAAAAAGCACATTGGCCATGCAGCTGCATTTCAGCAGGGAAAAAAAAAAAGAAATAGAAGGTGGGTTATGCCAAGGATAAGTACTCAGCACAGACCCGTGGGTACCTCATGAGGGCAGGCTGCTTTCTTAGGTTCAGCATCTCTGTGCAGGCTTGTACAGCAGCTCCTGCTCAGTTTAGATTTCAGTTGTCATTTGGGGGGAAGCCTAAGAAAAAAAGCTAGAAAAATAGTACAATGTTTTTACTGTAACGAGGTCCTCTGTGATGACAATTCATTTAGAAAAACCTCCCCCTGCCAATAATTGTGAGAATACTGTGAGCATGCACTTACAAGGATCCTTCACCAGACACCACTGCAGAGCTGAGGTGCACAGACATATGCAAGATCATGCCCACCCCTTGTCACTCTTTCCTCCCAGTTGAAATTCCTCAGATTTTTCTTCATTTAGGAGCCTAGAATGACAAGTTGCCTAAGCATAAATGGGAATTCATAACCATATCAAAAGGGTGGGGGAGGCAGGGGAGGAATCCTAAAACCCATGCCAGAACTGGCCCCCACAGAGGCAGGACTTCACTCTTCAAAGCCTGTTCTGGAGGGGGGGGCTACACTTCATGAAGTCCTACACTCTGCTCTGCTCCAGGTGTGGACAGAGGTGAGGAAACACAAACAGGACTCCAGAGTTGGGCACATCTGCCCACACCTGAATCAGCAATGCTCAGATGGCACAGCAGGATTCAGTCTCACGGTACCTGGTGCTCAACCTCCTGTCTTTGTCATCGTCTCTCCCCGTGGTAGCAGTAATAACTTTATTTTTAACTGTGCTTCTCCCCAGAGAGAGTTTGCACAGCTTATGTACATATCTGGCTTGTGCAAGGATATTCTAGACAGTCATGAATTTTGAGCAGTTACATTGGATGGAAATTACTGACAGTTCAGACACCAAGAATGTGTCTTTTGGATTCAACTATGTGTTAATTAAAAAGTACCCTTTCCCTGATTGGTTCAGCTGATTTTTATGGCAATTCACCTTGCTGTCCCCATCTTCAAACACATCCTCTATATTTCTGCCTGCATTCAGCATGCAGCATTTAGTAGGGCATGAAATCTTGGACCCATTCGCATTAGACAAGGGCCTGAAATTAAAATTCTAGTACCTGCAGTTCTCAGTTTTAAGAAAACCCAGCCCACGCTGGAACTCACTGTCCTGGTCCCTCTTCAAGAACTGGGTTAGAGAAATTAATGGAAAGATTTCCACTGACCTTAATAAGAGTATTTACACAAGATGCTTGAGGCCTGAAAATATTTACCTCCAAAACGAAGAATGAAATTTAGAAGATCTGCTGAGACCACTTTACTGAGCCACTCAGTCACTGGCTGGTATTTAAGCAGGACATTAAAAAAACAGCTCTAACTACAATTCCTATTAGCATATTATTTCTTCTGAACACAAATAGCAAAACAGGTCATTATCTCATTAAATCTGCTGATGCAACATCACTTAATCAATCTCCCCATTTCTACAAGTTGCTAGCCTAATGATCTAGGAAAGAAAACAAGAAGTCAAAGAAGGAAGGAAGGAAGGAAGGAGAAAGAGAAAAGAGATGAACAAACAAATAAGGAAGGGAAACTGCATTTCATTGTGGAAAATACTCTGCTTCATATGATGTAGCTTTCAAAACCCAAGATATGCAGCTACACCTGCACATAAAAGCCCAGCCAAGTGATCTATGCATAACAGCAGTCAATAGGTATGTAAGGTTTATGAAGCATATCATGTCCTAATTCATGTGAGAATGGTTTGCAGTACTAATGGGATTTTGTTACATAAACTGTGCTGATAAGGCATTGGAGCTTTAAACAGTTAGCAAGTATATTTTTACAGCTGGTATGTTTTCCAGATAAAATACGTTGAACCTTTATCTCCACTGCAGCCCCACAAGCTGAAGGTTTATTGTGGTGTCCCATGTCCCTTACAGGGCCACAAATCCCTTAAAGAGCAAACAAAAGACAATCAGTGACAAGCAAGGAAGAGAACAAACCTGTCCCAGGGGAAAAATTGTAGTACCAGCTTTGGGAACATCTTTGAATCACTGTGAAACGAGTGGCAGGGGGAGGCTGGCATTGAGGTTAGCTGTGAATGTGCCCATGGTAGTAAAACAGTGCTAACTGCTATATTTGAGGAAACATGTTTTGTGTGCAATTTTCTGGGAAAGCTGATTAGCCAGTTCTGCACTTCACAGAAACAGGCCATAGCTCCCCTTGTCTGAGCACAAGGATTTTACTGGGATGGCTGAAAGGTACATTTACAGACCTGCTTTGCACTTTAATGCTAATGAGCTTTTCCACTGGTATCAATAAATTCTCCTGCTCACATGTTTAGCATTCCTTTGGCATGCATTGCCAGATAAATCCTTTATTGTCTTTCTGGTAGCTTGCCCAATTCCCACCAGGCAGATTTTTAAAACCCAAATCCTGCCTTATTGCTAGCTACTGCCTCCATAAATTCAATTTACCACTTTACAGATTTAGGCAGTTGGTGGCCCTCAGCCCCTCCTTTAAGTTAAAAAGAGATGTGGCTGGGAAACTACAGGGCATCAACAGGCAGTAGGAAGAGTTGGGAGGTACAATTGCAATAATCTTCTTCTAAAAACCCCACTGTGGAAGGACACTGCAGAATAAAACCCCTTCTGTGACTGATTTCAGGAGAAGGATGTTCACACTGACCTACTGATGACCTCAAAGCAATGAGCTCTGAACACACACTGAATGAGATGGGGTTGTTGGTAATCAAGAGCTGGGCTTAAACTACTAGTTTAGGTGACATTTCAGCTCTGTAATTCTAAAGTACCACCTTACCAAGCTTGTTTGTAATGCCAAGACTCCTAATTACACCTGAAATAATAATAATAATTAAAAAAAAAGAAGCTGTTGCCAAACATCATTTGATGCTTCGAGTGAAGAAGGCAGTAATTAATCCTGCAGGGACAACAGAGGACTAATTAGAAGCAGAGCAGAAATTTTGTTTTCCTTTAGAAAAAAAATGCCTTTTTCCATGAGAGCCCAGATAAAACACCCAATTTACAAACTGAACTGTGACCTCTGACTAATGGTCCTGGCAGCAGCCTTGGATGCAAGTAGATTCCCAAGTGACCACAAAATGCTTCCCTCCCCCATCCCAGGAAAACAAAGTGCTGACAGAGAAAAGAGGTGCAACATTTCAAGAACTTCTTCTGAGAACAAGTCCAGGACAGGAAAGTGCCTGTGTGTCCTGGCACAGCACACATGGAGATATTGAGCAGAGTCCTAGGGTCTGCCTGAGGAAATGAAGAGAACTCTTACTATCACTACATGGCACCAGTTCAAATTGCTGCTGGTGATGAAGTTCACCAAAGGTGTCACTGGAGGAGGAAACCAGAGGAAATGGTCACACACATGGCAGATGCTGGACTGTGTGTGAAGCTGGTGCCTCACTTGAGCTCCCCTTCTCAAACTGGCTCATTAAAACCCCCAAACACTCCAACTCCTGCTATTCTATGGAACACTGTGCTGTTCAAAACTGCACAAAAGGGCTACAAATATAAAATAAAATAAAATACAATAAAATAAAGTAAAAATGAAGGTTTGTTTATTAAACTAACGCTCTATGAATGGCAGGAGGCTTGCCCTGTTATTTCTGTTTAATTTGGAGACTTGCTGCTAAGCCACAGATTGGAAAGAATTGTGTGAGTAACCCTGTGAGCAATCACAGATATCGAGGAGTCTGGAAAAAAATAAAGCAGTTAAATCTAACAGGACCAGACCTTTAAATGCTAGCCAAGCAGGGAATGGGGCTTGGGCAGAATCTAGGGATGTGCATGGGCCCATGGATGGGGACAAGCCCAGACCTTTTCAGCAATGGTCCACATTGGTCACACAGACAGTGAGAGGAGCTGGAGGAATCCAGCAGAAAGAGAATCACCTCCAGATCCAGCCACTAATGAGAAACCTACTTGCCACTGCCCTTCACACATTTCCTACAGCCTTGGATGTGCATGTTTTCCAGGGAAACACTGAAAACCAGCCTGAATGCTATTGATTTTTTGATGGCATTTTCAGACACTATAATCAGCTTTCACTGGACTGGGGAAGAGGCTGGAAGAGGGTGTGGGTGTTGATGCATCCATATTAGCCCACTGCTTCCAGAAACTGCACAGTCACCAAGACATTATTCTCAGTGTTTGGCATGAAGTGTGGATGTTAGCTGAAGCCCAGTGAAAGGATTCATTTATTTATATGCCATAGCTTTAGAATATGCCAAGTTTCTCTGGTGCCTGCTTGATCAGTATTGGCTGTTAGAAACTGTCATTATCTTGAATATTGGCACCACATTCCTCAGTATTGTATTTAAACTGAAAACCAGGAAATAACGGAATGTAACCAAGAACCTTCAAATTTTACCTCCTGTTCATGCTATTAAAATCTACAGAATCACTGAATGATAAGACATCGCAGCTTGGAAGGGACCCTTGGGAAAACACTTGGTCCAACCCCCCTTCCCAGCCCATAGCAGGGCCAGCTACCAGACTAGAGTCCATACACTGATACACTGGATACTATATCCCCTTTTCCAACAGGTTTTTGGCAAACTGGAAGAGCTTTGGCTCTTCCTCTAAGAACATGTATTTGAGTATTCTCTAATGGCCCTTCCCTGTCCCACAGCTGTCACCCCAGAAGGGTCTGCCAGCCTCATCCTTATATGCCACCTGAAGGAAAGAGGAGTCTTCCAAATAAATAAATAGTGGAGACACAAACAGCCACTATGCAGAGAAAAGTCAATATTGACTTCAGTAGAATGTTGTCACCATTTCTGGACACCATTCTTTACATCCTTTTTCTCCCTGTCCCCTCTCTCCTCCCATTGCACAGCACAGAGCCAGGGCTCTGCCGTGTCCTGAGCCATCACCACTCTCTGTCTGCCTGGGAAGCTGCTCTTCACTATAACTTTTCCCTTCACTGCACATTTCCGAGCCTTGTCACCTTTCCACAGCATGACACAGCTCAACAATAAAACTACTGTTACCCTAAATATCCCAGAGCAGCCAAAGATCCCAAAGAGGTGACAGTCTTTCACTGTCCAAAAATTGACAGGTGATGCCCCTCTATGCCTTGGCATTGGACCTCATGATGAAGAGCAGCTCATCTGCTACACACCTGTGAAAATGAGGGTCCCCGGACTATTGTGTCATAAGTAAAATATCTGATCACTGCAAGCCAAGAACTGAGCATCCTAGTGTCTTTATGGAGCTCTAATTAGCAATTTAGGAGGTGAACACTTTGTTTCTGGCTGCATGCTGAGACATGTCAGTGTTCCCCATACTGTTAGCCACATCTATGTGGAAGTGTTTCTGTGCTGATAACATGGTTAAGTGGACCCTTTTAGAGACACCTTTTTATACAAACAAGATCAGTCTGGGAGCTTGAATCATGGGTTGGATTTACTTCACTTACCCCCCAGCAGTCTACAAATCAAGTGTCTAATCTGAAGTCATTACTCTACAGTAAATGATGAAAGACTGGCACCTCCAGAGCAGGATTGATCCCACCTGTCTGAAACACCTGTCTTAAATGAACCAGATCTGATTCCCCATTCCAAATGGGCAGGTATATCCATATGGTGTGTCTGTACACCCTTTGCAGACAGGAGGAAATACACCCTGACATGGCTCAGTCTGAACTGAATCTGCAACATACAGTCATGTCACCAGAGGGGGGAGGGCTGAGCCCAACCTAATACAAAATCCTTTTTATAGGGCTTTTAATTAAGGCTAATTGATGTATTTGTGGCAGGCAGCCAGACACAGAGTTGGTGCACACCAACAGTCTCAGACTGTGGGCCAAGCAAGTTTACATCTCCAAGCAGAAAATAATGAAGAAATGCACTTATCTGCTTTATAGAAAACAGATAAAAAGGTTTGTGAGAATATTGCCCCACATTACTGGTTCCACCTGCCATGCATCGGGAGGCTGATTAATGTAATATAATAAATAAATACAATTTATTCAGCATGCCCTGGTCAAGCCCTTGTTGAATGCTTTTACTATTTGGGTATTCAAAATCAATATATGCCTTCTTGTCCCACTGAGCACTACAAGGTCAATTTTCTGTCTGACTAAATGCACCCTCAGTAAGGATGATTTTAGTTTGTTTGTCATTTGTTAGATATCACAGAGCTGATCTTTGCATAATATTCTTTATGTCAGTAAGAACATTCACTGCTTTTCTTCCAGAAATAATGTGGACTTCTCTATTTTAGTTTCATTCAGCACTTTGGCTTTCAGAATGGATTTCATTTTGAGACGCATTATAACATGTTAAACCAAACAAAACATGTAGAGATTGTGTTATTCGTTTGTACCAAAAAATAAAAAGAAAGTTATAAAAAGTATTCCCAGATATAGAAATCTAGAGAAATCTAGATTTTCCTCCCTGTGGTACACTGGGGAAAAGTGCTGCTCTGGTGGCACAGACATATGTGAAGGACTAGGGCCATCCAGGAAAAATGACCATGTCAACTTTTCTATTTCTTTCCTTAGATTCCCTGAAGGGTATCTCAGTGGAGATCAAGAAGTGCCAAAAAAAATGCTACAAACTAGTGCTGTTCAGTGCTCACAGCTCTCACTGCAGCTCAGGATGGGAGAGCCACAGAGTCAGGGCTGCTGTGGAGAGTTGCCTTTCTCCAAAGGAATCCCACTTCTCAAACCACCTCTTAAGTTTGTTAGCAGCAAAACTACAGAGAATTACAGAGCCTATGGACCTGAAGACTTGTTAATTCAGGAGCTTCTGGTACAAAAGAAAATAAAGGAACTGAAAAAAAATCCTTTAGACACAGTCTATTAAAACCAGTGTTAACAAAACCCATTCAAACCCTCTTCTGTAGGAAAGTGGTATTTGAACACTTTTTTTAAAAAACAGGTATCACTCTGACACCACCCCGCTTAGGAAAAAAGTATTTATTTTAAGAAACAGTCAGTCCAATTCTGACATCCAAAAAGATAGGCTTGGGTTGTCTAAATGCTAAAAATCCAAGTAAAAAAGTGTCAATCCCTTTTAATATATATTCTCACTCTAAATTTCATATTAAACCTTTGGCTTTTTTGTTTTCCCTTCCAGTTGAGGACATCTTCTCCCCCAAAAGGCCTCCAAGCTATTTCATGAGCACAACATCTGTTTCCTGACCCATGCAAACGATGACGTCTGTAGAACAGACTCAGTTACTTCCAGAGAGACTGCTCTCAGCCTGCCAACAGTACAATGTTATTTCTGAAGCTGCCAGTTCTAAAATTGTCCTGGGATCAAAAATACATATTAAGGTCCCATATGATCATCAGATTCAACCTTCAGTTCACACCTGTGCAACAGGGTTACTTTCCATGTGGTGGTAAATGAAGACTGAATTTGAGTCTAGCAATGAGCCCAAACTTTGGTGCCGCAGCATCGAGTCCCTATAGTTGTGCTACTTCTGCAGAACAGGGAAAAGAAAAATGGGCAAAGCTTAAGTTTGTCACTTCCAGAGTCAGCTCTGCTCTAACCCTTGTCCCTGGCAAAGACAGAAAAAATGGGAAAAAAAAAAGATTTACAAATATAGATTCAGAAGAACCGAATCTTCACTACAACAATATTTTTTTTTCAGTTATTATCCTGAAGTGCTGTTCTATCTTGTATATGCAACATTACACACACAAAAAGAAGCTATTAAAAGTACTCTAGCTCATTTGCTTTGGAAAGTGTTTTCTTTTCTGTACACATTTTATTTCTATTCCAAAGTCCAGAAAGATAAAATCCACTCGTGCGCAGGTAAAAGGCTTTGAACACACAAAGCACAAGGTAAGTGCTAAGGATGCTGTTACCAGCATCTGGCAGGAACATCTGTACAGGAATACAGCTGCTGAAGGGAAGGAGAGCATGCAGCCAAGAGCTCCCTCCATGCAGAGTGGAGCTGCCTGAGCACTGGCTTAGGTGGAAGGGACACGTTTGTGTCCTTATTGCACTTAATGACTACAGGTGGTTGCTTTCAGTCAAGCCTGAGCTACAAGACTATGACTCATGCTTCTCTAGCAGAAAAGGAATGCCCCAGTCGGCAGCACACTCATGGCATCATGCACAACCACGAGGGGACGGGAAAGCTGAACTGGGAACAGCTCCATGAAACAACACACAATGCTCCGATCGTGAATTCGGGAGGCAAAGTCCTTCAGAATTCTACAAGCCAAATTTTTAGGGTAAACCCACAAACTGGGCCCCCTGCTGCCCCCATCCAGCACTCAGAGGCTGGGACAGCCCATCTGCAGGCTGCACTGATTGTGTCTGCAGGACACCCATTGCACTACTGCTTTGTACAAGGTACAAGCTGGTTCCATTGAACTCGCAATGGACAATATTGGAATATCAGAGTCAAAGCAGCAATAGAAATAAACCTAGAAACACTGCTATTTGTTTAATGAAATCGGTATTTTACAGTATTTAGCCACTACGCATTTTAATCACTCAAGTTGCACTTGCACTGTAATAGACATTCTGGGCCCGCCCAAATAATTTTCAAGGTCAGACTAATCCTGTTAACACATTCTCTCATTCTAAAGTGGCACAAAGTTACACCTGACTTGCAAGATAATCCTAAACAGAGACCCCTGTGCATGCCATGCAGTTCTACCTAGAATTAATATCAGTTACAGAGAAAGAAAAGAAGTCTGTCTCAAAGGCAGAAGAATGCCATTAAGGCTAAAGATTTCTATCAAAATTACCCCCCATTATTCTGCTGGTTCCTTTGCAGCATCACTTCATGGCAGATTCATTCATTCAAGGAACTTTACCAAAACCTGGCCCCCAGACAGTCTGTGTGACTCAGCTGTTCACTAGGCAGCCCTGGGCAGTCACCCTGTGTCTGTCTGAACCAGCAAACCAAGACAGGCAAGAACATTCAACACTTCAAATCTTGGCACTTAAACCGTACCCACAAGGTCTGTGAAGACTCCAGCAGCCTGCAGCAACCCTGTAACACCATAACCCTATAACCCCTCCATTCTTTCATAGTCCCAGGGTGGAATTTAAGATAGGACATGGAAGGTCCTGGTGTTCTGCAGGTGCAGGTTATTCTTGCAGCCCAAAGCCTGGCTGCAGAGCAATGGATCTGCACGTGTGTCAAAAAAGAAGCTGCAAAATACTGCTGAAAATGTTGACAGTGGCAACTGCAGCTGTGGAGAACTACAATGAACACGTGGTCTGACCACCAGGTTTTGGGAAGAGCTATCCCTTTCTGTGGCTTTTTATTCTTCCCTCCATTTTTTTTTTATTTTTAAATATTTTTTTTAGGGTTTTTTTTCTAATTTTCTATAATTTCCAAAAGACAGGGGCAGAAACGGGACAGAAAAGAGCAGCACATAAGAAAAACCATCCTTGCCCCACAAGCCTCCATGAGTTGACACAACAGTAGCAATGGCTTCTTTGGCTTTCTTATGAACTTTTGGAGGTTTATGGATTTGGATTTCACAGTTGAAGATATGTTCACCCTAAGATGTAGGTTCCTAATTATCACTATTGCAAATGATGGTTTGTTTGGGTTTGAGGGTTTTTGTTAGTTTTTTGGGAAGCGATTTAGTTTACTTTTCTAATGTTACCTAATGGATCTAATATTGGTGTGTGGTAAGGATGCCCACTAATTATAAATATGTATTAGGTATACCTGATTCATAGCAATGCCTTGTGGTACATATCTGTTTTACTCCAGGCACTTTAGAAAACACGGGATCTTGATGCAAGAGGTCATTTAAGCTGGAGACAGGGGGAATCCTTCTCTGAAGGAGCCATTGTGCTCTGCTGGGCCGGCCTCAAGCTGTACCAGGTAACAGCTCTGAAGCTGTGATGGCAATTTCTATTTGTCACATGTACCTGGCTTGTACCAGTGCAAATGGAGAGGCAAAAAATCCCATCACACGCAGGTGCAGACCCAGGCAGAGTCAAAAAACACAGCTCCAAACAGAAGATCAAACAAGATCCAGTGCCAAGCCTGCCCAGCTAAGCCAGTAGAGCCATGTGGAGAGAAATGCTGCAGCCTGGGAGGTGGGAGAGGGGGTCTGAGCATGGTCCAAGACTGGAAGATGGGAGTCAGCTAAGAGGTGGGTCAGAGCCTCTCACACAGATCTAAGGAACTCAGTACATGTGGTGACTGGCTGGGTTGGAACTGCAAGCCTGCTCTTGAACTGTCCTCCCCTCTTGCACTGAAACTTTCCACGAGTCCAAGGCCAGGGCAGCAGGCAGCACCCCAGGATTACATCTACCCTAAATACCCACCACTCTCCCAACCACATATTATCATCCATGTGCCTTGGACTAAAGGGAATTTCATTCTGACTGGTTACTTTCTCTCTTTCTAAAGGCAGTTGCAGACTGATAAACGTCCTCAGAAAAGAGAGTGGAGGGAGATTAACTGCAGCCTTTTAACTTCAGGCTTTCAAACCTGTTCACATGGCTCTAAGAAGATGAACTACAATTGTTCTCTCCCTTGCTCAAACCTTGTGCAAAGTCTTTCTGCCAAGGGCAATGGGGGGGACAGTGGAATAGCAACCTCACCCTACAGAAATGGGACATGCTAATGAAGATACTGACAGAACCGGACACCATCACTGAGTGCTGCAAAGAGAATTTACATAATGTTACTCTAACAGTTCAGTAAAAATGGCATCAGTAATAGGAGGCTTTCAAGAAAGAAGTTACCCCCAAACACTCAGGGAGTGCAACTGAGAGAGTTTCTGTTAGTTTCATTTTGTTACATAAATCACTATTATTATTATTTCTTACTTACGATGTTAAGAGTGGGAGGATACTTGAAATAAAAGGCTGTGCATGCACAATACCCACACAAATAAATTCCAATGATCCACCCCAGCACCAGGCATGGTGCCCTTCCCTGCCCACTGAGCTGAGCCCTCCCTTTAGGAGGAGTAGGGGAATTTATCACCAAATATACAGTATATTGTAATGGAATGATACCAGGAAACAATACTAACAGGAGTCTGAACATGTCCTTCACGTCATATTAATCTATTGTTTAACTCGGCAGAAAAGACAGTGAGGAAATAAAAGCTCAATTCACCCAGCCTGAGATCAAAACTGTCATGGCAATATTGGCAGGTTAGACCCTGATTCTTTAAATAGTACATTGCCTTTGTTAAACAAAAGTCATTCTTTTATTACATAATAGAGATTATAAATAAATGTAAAGTGTGCATGCAGTCAACTGCATATTATACAAGCAATATCTATGTTAATAATTGCTTTCTTTGGCAGGCCAGAATCCAGCTGGACATGCAATATTTACATATCAAAATCCTTGGTGTGTTCAAGTCATATTGGATGCAAGTGAAAATATATATGTATATATATTTACCGTATACACACACACATATATATATGTATAAACGTATATATACACCTCTGCATATATACTGTATACATATATACACATAGGTATATGCTAAAAGTGGATTTCATCTTTTTCTGATTCAGGTGATGCAGGCCTTGAAACACTAAAAATATCCTGACAGGGTATCTGGGGGGGGAGCTGGGGTGACAAATGAGACTTGGGGGAAGAGATCTGGGATACGTTCTTTTCAGACAGTAAGTTTAAAATTTCTGCCACCTGCTTCTCAAGGGCAGCCATCCTACTGCTTAGCAGCTGGATATCTTCTTTGAGTTCGTGCTTTACTTCCTGCAGCGTGGTTTGTAAGGCCTGCTCAGGAATGGGGTAGAAAGGACACCTAGCATCCGCCTGAATGGGGCTGTGCTCCAGGGGGCTGCGAGTCTCACCAGCTTTATCCAAGCGAAGGTCACTTTTTGTTATTCCACTATCACAAGAGTCTGTTTTCCTCAGTGGGTTTTTATTTACACCATTCTCGGAGTCATTGGACTTGGGGTCGTCGGACAGCAACCCCATGGACTCTGCCTTTGTGACGTTGTTCCAGTCCTCCTTCTTCTCCTCATGGGTCCCCATTGTGTTCTTCAGTCGAAGCCATCCCTTCCCGTTCCCATTTTTCATCCGCATGGGACTGTTTACTTTGAGACATTTTTGGTCCCCGTTTCCATTTGGCTTGAGCTCCATTGCATCCCTGTTGTTTGGCTTCACGGCCTCGCTGGATTTCATGTAAGCCAGAGTCGTCTGGATGGGGGTGATCTGAGACACAGTGACCACGCTGGTGCCCGTGATGGAGGCCCCGTTCTGCACACCCCGGCTTTCCACCTGAAGCTGGTTCCTTTCCGGGTCAATGTGGCTTGAGCCTTGATTACGCATCTCCTTTTGCTGTTTGAATTTCTGGAAGAGTTTCCGCACAGGATGGTCCACGGGGATGCTCAGTGTCACCTCGTTCTTCTGGCGCAGGCGCTCCTCTTCTTCCTTCTTGACATCGCTGATCTTCCGGAAGATGATCTATGGGGGATAAATCCACAACAGAGTCAGCACCCAGAGGACACTGCATATGGAAAATGTCAATGTCAGATGGGGAAACAGTATGGACAGCAGCCGTTTCTATCTTAATTCTTAATTCTGATCTTCCTTTCTATCTCAATTTTTTGTAGTTATTTCAAATGCAGCTGACTGAGACATAGTACCCTCAGATATATGCCATGATGCAGATAAGAGACATGCACCCACACTTTCCTAAAAGTATAGATTAAAAGTGGGTTTCACCTTTTTTCTTGATGCAGAAGACAGAGCCTTGAAGAACTAAAAATGTCCCGACACCAACAGACGAAACCAAACAAACACAAGAAAGCAAGCGAGCAAGAACCCAAATACTGTGATACCTACCTACCCATTACTCACACTCATACCTGCTCCATCACTATCTTTAGTACAATCAAAAGGAAATAGTAATTTAGTGGAGATTACACAGCTGTAAGATTAATTCACTATACATACCCTTCCAGAAACTGGAAAATCCAAATGTGCTCAATACTTCTTAGCTTTGCTTATTGTTGGGTTTTGTAGGAGTGGCTGGAGGATGCAATTAGGTTCCCCATGGGCTGTGTGTGTGGCTTCACACACTACACAAGAATTTCTTGGGGAGTTTGTATGTCTAATAAGTGTGAGTGTACTGGCAGCACCATGGAGAAGAAGCGTAACAGGGGTCTGTGGTTATAAAACCCAGCAATATCCACCATTTCATGATGCCATGCTGTCTAATCCTGCAGTTATTTCACCCTGCAGCATATCTCAGACTTCTACAGAAAAAGGAATTTGAGCCTCAAGCTGGGGAAGAATCCATGGAGTAAAAACCTTTCTGTTGATTTTCTGCGTGTTACTCTTATGATTATTTTTTTTAAGGATCATCCAGTTTTCTTGAATGTGGGACTGAGGCAGGATAGGCAAACTCTGGTTCTCTGGTTGACAACACTAAAGTGAAAAGTAACATGTGATTAAATGCAAATATGGACTGTATAGCAATAGTCGAGTAAGAAAAGGAAAAGAAGGCCCCTGTAATACACAAGAAAAACCCTGTGACAGTCAGCCATGGGTTTTGGAATATCCATATTTCAGTCTCTATTTACTTTTAAGTCTCCTATCTTCAGAAGCTGGAAGAGAAGTGCCATGATGGCTACAGATCCTTCCCTGCTTAAATATGGGATGAGCTGGACTTCAAAGCTTCACTAGAGAGCTTTCAAACGCAGTAAACATATCCTTGCACACTGCTGATAGATGCAGCTGTTTATAATAATTTCATTAACATGTTTATTAGAAGCCAAGTTCAAAAAAAGTAAAAAAAAACAAGGGAGAAACATGGAAGCTACTTTCATCTGACTCCTCTGACATAGACGCAGGGACACATACCCTCATTTGGAGGCTCCCCTTCATTAGTGGCTGCCCTCTCTCAGAGAAGCCACTGGGGACAGCAAATAAATGCAAGAGAAGTTGCCCTTGATTCAAAATTGAGTAATTACATCTAATTGAAGCCACGCTCTCTAAATGCAGATCTGAAAGGTGGGCTGTGTGTGATGTTTGTGCTTCTCTTTTCCTGGAGAGCAGCGTAGCATCTCTGGCAGAAGATGCAATAGTTAAAGCAACCAGTTGCAAGGTTGTGTCCTCAAGGTGTGTCTAAGAGGAGAAGGCTGTTTCCTCTGCTGATGTCCCTCTTTGGCTGCACTGCTCTGCCTTGTGCTCTGCCAGGCCAGAGGGTCCCTAAAAACATCCATGGTGGGGAAAACATCCTCTACCCCATGTTTTACAAGGCCACGGAGTGACAGGACAAGGGGAAATGGTTTAAAATGAATGAGAGTAGGTTTAGACTGGATGTCAGGAAGAAATTATTTACTGTGAGGGTAGTGAAGCACTGGAACAGGTTGTCCAGAGATGCCACAGATGTCCCATCCCTGGAAATATTCAAGGCCAGACTGGATGGGGCTTTGAGCAACCTGGTCTAGTGGAAGTGTCCCTGCCCATGGCAGGAACTAGATGGAACTAGATGATTTTTAAGGTCCCTTCCAAACCAAACCATCCTGTGTTTCTACAATTCTCCTGCTTTCTGGCCACGAGCCTATTTCACAGCTTAAGCACCCTCCTCTCCCTCAGCCATTCTATGCCTGGAAGTTGGTGGCCAGAGGAAGCCTGGGATGCTGGAAGGCAGGCAGCTGCCTGCAGCCTGGCAGGGGCTTGCGGCGCTCCCCTGCCCAGAGGAATACTGAATGTGCCACGGGGAAAGGCACAAGGTAACTTTGACAACTTCTGTCCTGCTGGATGTCTATAAAAACCAGAATGACAACAACAAAGACCACAACACCAGTTTTTGATTCCTCTCCAAAACCTTGCACTTCACTGAAAACTACCCTCACCTTCCTTCCCCCCCCCCTTCAAACCTTGTTCTTTCTTTTCTTCATTTTCTAGTCTCAGTTCAAAACTTCTCCAGCCAGAGGTTACCTCCCTGCACAGAATATAATTACCCATGACTGCTGCTGCTGCTGCCTTCTGCAGAAGAAAATCCAATACTTCACTAATTTGACACCGCCTGTACTTCGTATTCCTGAAGTGGGTCTTTATGAAAGCCAGGAAATGCCTACAGGGTTTTTTCCCCCAGAACCTCTTGGCCAGATGTCACTTGGAGGAGTTGAGCCCAGTGGCATGCGGGTCTGAGCTTGAGTGCTGCCATGACTCAGCTTTGGGGAAAGCTGAATGTGTCCCTGCTGCAGGGACAGGTGGCTGAGGCGACGAACACCATCAGGTCCACACTGCAAATCTGCTCTGGTGAGCAAGACCAAGGACACATCAACCACTCACAGTCATGGGCTTCACTCCCTGGCCACTTACTGCCCATGTAGTGGAGAAGACACACACTCAAAGTCCTGCTGTCACCTCTCCCAGAGATGTTTCTTCAGCTTATTGTAGGACACAGACTGGAGCCTGGTGGAGCTCGTCAATAAATTACTTCCTCTTTCTCCTCTTGGGACAGAAAGTGCAACACCCTGGAATGACTGTGGGCAGCACCTTTGAAGAAGCAAAGGTGCTGCATTCTGAATTAGCGCAGAAATTGCTGTGGGACTCATAAATCCAGGAGCTAAGAATTCAGAACTGATCTACCTTGTTGGAGCCCTATTTCCAATGGAGCGAAGGTAGGATCCTGCACAGCCCTAGGCCAACTCTCCCCTTGGCTTTCTCATGTAAGCTATACATGTTTATAGCTGTTTGCTATTTTCCTTTTCACTCTGAAGTGCATAACCAAGCAGACCCTCATATCTCAACTGACACTGTGAGATGATGTCACTTTGGATAGAGATTTGGGTATTGGTCCTCATTCACCCATTGAACAACTTGGCCATTATAAGGAAATAGTTTCACTCCATGAAGACTTCTCCCTCTCCAGGATGTCCATCCTCGACCAAGGAAGCTGTACAACCTAGCACAGCAAGGATCTAGTCTTGGTCAGGAGTACTTGGTATCAGTAGAATATGCACAAGTAAAAGAAAAAAAAGATCTTATACAGACAAAGAACTGAGAAAAAAAAAAAAGATGAGAATTCTAGCACTAACAGAGCAATAGTTGTTTTTTATTACCATTTTTTCCATATTAGGAGTTTTTTCAAGCAGTTGGATTTAATCTGATTTAAACTAAGACAGAATAGTTAAAATGTGTTTACATTCACAAATGTTTACATGGAGACTTAATTTCATTAATGTCTAGTAACTATTATCAGCTATTCTTATTTATAAATAGGAACAAAAAAACACCTCATGCAATCTGACATTCTTCAGCAAATTGAGAGAGCATTATTTTGAAATCTTAAATTAGATGGGCTATTTAATTTGTCCCTGACCCTTTTCAGAGAGGTTACACATAGACCTGCCCAAATGTATTTCCCAGGAATACACACAAATTTCAAACAAGTTAATCAGAAGAAACTGAATTACCTGTGTGTACAAAACATCTACCAGGAGTAAAGAGCCATATCCCTGTCTCACACTAAGTTCTAAATTCATGAATACGATAGAGATTCAGAGTAGGACTTCATTTCCTCTATGGATGGGATTGTGAAAGACTGTTCTATGTGACACAAATCCTGTCCCATGGGACCAGGTTCCAGTATTCTTGCTTTTAATGTTTTTGTTTTGTTTTTTTTTTTTTTTTGAAGAAAGGGCCACAGAGGTAATGTTAATTATTGAGCTGGCAAAGATTAAGTAGAAGTTAACTGTTGTCAGCCCTGGAAACCGAAGTACTTAGGTTATCCATCAGGCAGGCAGAGGAGACAACAGCAACTTGATTCTCCACTTGATCTTAATCCCAACCTTCTTTCCCTCCCCTCCATACCAAGAGTAATTTATGTGATTGTGAACTCAATCCCTTCCAAAGAGGGACCTTACCAAAAGTACTGGCAATGGGTATGTTACTGCTGCAGCAGCTCCTGTGAGGTACAAGTGTGTAACTGGACCCAAAGCCAAGAGCAAATGAAGGCAGCAGCACTGAGAAGTCAGGGAGCCAGCTCAAGGCTGAGACACTCACAGGTTCTCCCATCTACCACTGAATTAATCAGTAAAGCTGCAGCCTTTCCAGGGGCTTTGAAATGCAGCCCTTGTCTGTCATCTTTTTTTTGTACCAGTATTCAGAAAATCATCCCTCCATGACCTTGCTCCACACACAAAGATTCCTTAATAAGTGACTCTAAGGAAGGTACATGAATGGATTAAAGAACTGATAAAAGTCTTGAAGAATTACAGTAAGTTCATAAAACATGGCAAATATTTGACCAGAGATCATCCTGTCCTGTCTCTGAACATCCCATACCGTTGTTAGTGGCATTCAATATGTGGCTGCTCCTCAACACAGAAATCCAAAGGAATGGAGAGTGATGTAGCAAAAGGGCACACAGTTGTCATGGTGATGGATGCAGCGGGTGTGCACAGAGAGAGAAAGGGACAGTCACACAAAGCCACCAACACAAAGATTTCCACAGTGACTAATATATTCTGGGTGCCCAAGTGTGGCATCCTACAAATATGGCTGATGGGAAAGGGATGCTGCAGTCCTGCAGCAAGGGGAGATCCTATCCTGGGAGAACCAACTTGACTCAGCTCATCCGACATTTCTGCAATGCCAAAAGCTGGAACAGAAAGCAAACACAACACTTCAGTCCCCACAGCTACATGTAACCCGCAGGTCACACTCATTAAAGCACAGGCCAGGAGGATGTTGGTGCTGGTCACAGCTCAAAAGTTTGTTCCAGAGATAACTATCTTGTCTGCATTAATATTCTGTAGAAGCCCCATGTCCCTTGCATCTCGTTACTCACAACCTGATGTATTTGTTCAGATCCCTGTATTTTTATTCCTACTTGACACAGGAACATCTTAGAAGGCCCCTGAGATCAGTGAAATAGAATAATAGAATCCTAGAACCATTAAGGTTGGAATCAAGATCATCAAGTCTGAATTAGTTTAATAGATTTGAAGAAATACGGGGCTTTTTTTAACCTGGACCATGTCAGTGACCATTCTGACAGCACAGATCCCCGGTTGTACTGGAAAACACTGCACACAGAGCAAATAGGACGAGCATATGGAGCAAGTTGGAACTTTCCAAGTCAGTTCCAGAGATGGAGGCAGCATCTTAGGGAAATACACCCTTCCTTGGACCACAATGCAGACCTGGCAGCTCCTGGCTCGTTTGCAGTTGGCTGAGACGCCCTTAGAAGCTGCTTCACCAGCTTTCAGATCCCACCAGAAGGATTTGGACTGGTCCGCCCATAAAAAAGGGTCAGTGTCCTCACAAGGTGTGTTGGTCTTGGCACTCTTTCATACAGGCTTTTTTTTTTTGGTAATAGTAGAGCTGCCTTCCATTGCCTCCTTGACCTGAGATGATTTGGAGTGAGTCCTTCACACAAGTTTAGCTGAAGCTGACAAATGGATTTTAAAGTTTTGAATGGTATAACCAATATCCAATACTGCAATCACGTATGTCTCATTTTCTTTGGAAATAATGTTACAAGACCATACAACAACATTTTTTGTAACGACATTTGCAAAAAATACTACTAATTTTCACATCTTGAAGTGCATTGTATAAAAGTAATTTACATTTTTTGTCATGCTAATGTGGGAGGCAGATTTGTGCCAGATTTAGGTCATAGACACAGGATACCACAATGCATGTGGTGCTCAGAGTGTGCTGTTTTCCTGCTCCTCAGAACAAACAAAAAAATACACCTGATTTCCACAGCACAGACACTCAGAACAGGCTCACCTACAAAGCCTGTGTCTGAATCTGAACTCACCTTTCAGGAGCCCTGCACAGAGGAGGGAGAAAATAAAGGACTTGAAAGATGTGAGTCATTTCACCTCCAGCTAGATGTTGAAATAGGTCAGACAAGCTGTACCCTGACACGCCTGTTTGTCTCCTGTGTCTATAGAAGGAACTTTGTGTATGTTGCTTGTATGCAGACATCCTGCACAGACAGTGGGCATGAAGGATTCAAACCCCTACCTCTGGCAGTGCAAATGTCAGGGTCTGGTGCAGATGGTGTAGAAGTTTTTCTCTTGGTATGTGTATGTGTACTATACTCTTCATCTGATGCTCTTTTCATTCCCCCCAACATGCTGAGGTATTGCCATTTCCCAGCTGGGATGCATTCCCCACACCTCAGAGACCAGCCAGTCCTCACAGACAAACACTGCAGTTTTAAAAGCTGCAGAGGGAGGACAAGTGATGACTGCCCAGGAGACCATGCCAGACTGGTGGCTCCGAGTGAGAGCTGTGAAAAAACAGACATTTTGCCTGCATGGAGCAATCAGATGAACCACTAGCAGGGAAGGGAGCGTCACCCCCTGCCCCTCATTCTCACCACGTTTCCCAGGAAAACCTTCCAGCAGGGTAATGGAGCTGGTCTCCCTGCTGCTCCTAGGAAACTGGAGACCATGTGAGATGCCTGTGTCTGTTCCTCTACCATCACCTTTTTTGCATTGTAAATCTCATCTGACTCCCAGATGTTGCAGGATAGATCTGCTCAGATCCCTCCTACCACTGGCCCTAAGGACTGTCAACACCAGCAAACCCTTCCCAGGCACTGCTTTAATGGGCTCAGGTGAGTCTAGGATGCTTCATCCCTCAGTCCTTGAGGACTAGTCCTCTCTAGGAGCCTTCAGTTGTCAAAACGGGGCATATCTGGGACCCTCTTTTTTGATATTCTGCAAACTAGGTCAGTCAAGCCCAATTTCTCATGTGTGATCTTTGGCAAACAGGCTTGCTCTAAACCCAAAGGGTGTTTAAAATCTAGGCAGGTCCCAAAGAACATGATTCACTATTAATGCTTGATGTTAAAATGTTCTTAAATATTATTTTTCAGATATTAGTTTTACTAAAAAAACAAACTTGCATGATGTTAACAAATCTTCCTTTTTATTTACACGAATTAAAATGTCAATTAAAAAAGTTAAACTATGAAAGACTGGACAGAAATGAATGAATAGGAAGTGAGTGCACACAAGCCTTTCTATTTGCAACGAGGCAGAAACTGGAGTCTGGGATCTGAGCTAGCAGAGCTTGGAAATGCAGTTCAGTCTGATGGAAGATCCATGGTCCATCTGTATTTGTCTTATGTCTGAAAGTCCAGCCTGTGAGCCTTACACAGAGCCAGAAACACTTGAAGAGCCAGTGTTAATGCAAACCTTCCTTTAGGACAGATGTAAGAATATGCTGCCATGAATTGTGGATGAACTCCCTGCCTCTGGACTGGTTCCCTGCTTTGAAAACCTGTTTTGAAGGCTTATTGCCCTTCCAAAACAGAGAGGGCAATGGCAGCATTGCAAAAAAAGATGCAATTACAGCTCTTAATCCCAAGGGAGAGTTTGGAATAATGCCTCCTCTAGGGCAGAGCAGGGCAAGGAGGTAGGAGCAGACAGCTAGAGTGGAAAGACCAAGCCAGCAAGACCAGAAAACCTCAGCAAAGGGCCAGCAAGAAACACTGGCTGTGACCCAGCTTCTATTAACAGCTGTTTGGTATGGCTCATGCACGAGAGCAGCCTCCCACCATGGTGTCCTGCACTGGCAGGAGTCTCTGCAGCTGAGAACCATGGTCAGAAACTCTCTACGAAATATGACAGCAACAAGAAACCTGCCAGAAATGGAAGGCAGCTAGAGCCACAAAAACTGAGAGAAAACAGATACTGAAGCCAGGGCACCTCTTTCCAAATGCAAACTGCCTTTAGGCTGCTTCACCTAATTCAGTCCTGTAAATCTCTGCATACTCTTAGCTCACTTTATTAATCTGCACTCCAAGGATGCAGAGTAGATGGCCTGAAATGATGTCTTTATTGTTCTTCTGCTCTGTATGCTCCTCAGATAGCTTTACTTTGATGTGAAATTCAGCCTCACAAACAAATGGCTCTAACAACTCTTTTAATTGCTCTCCAGTAAATTCTCCTTAATCCCCCTGTCCCAGGAACTGCTTTGTGTTAAACCATTGCTCCATCTGCGTGTGAGAATGGAATCGCTGTTCTTGGCTGTGCAGTGAAAATGACTGACTGCTGAGCAATTAGTTAATCTCCAGGATAGGGATGTTTCACTAGACAGTCTTTCATGCTGGATTTTGGAGGAAAAGAAGATTTCTGTAGGTTAGTCTGCTGGCTGCTTGAAAAGAAACAGTAAATAATAGCCTTTCCACAAATTTCCATTGATCCTAACTTCACAGACACGGTAGCATGCTAAAGCAAAAGCCTGCTACCAAGCACATTTTCATTTTGCTTTGGAGAAACTGTATTCACACAGATTCTTCCTAAGCAACTTGTAAAAGATGTGAAGATTTCCAATCCAAGTATCAAATTTATGTCATTTGAAGGAAATGAGAATTATTTCCATGATGTTGAAAAGGTCTTTTTAGTGTAAATTTCATGGCACTTTATGTGCAAAGAAGGAGTTAATCCTTTCATCACTTCATAAAGATCTTTGTCCCCCAGGGTTGTTCATCTGGATGAAAATCAAGATATGTAGGGAGGGAGAGACCCTTCAGAAGAACCCAACAATAGCCAACAACTGATTTCCCAGAGCCTAGAATTCCACCACCTTGCTACTACTTGCCCCATGGTTTAGAAATTGGTTACTGTAGGTCAAATTTTTATCTGATTACATTTTGTGTTTGCAATCAAAGCACACAGCACCTGAGAACTCTTGCAGAGAGACATCTGTGCACACTGGCAGCCAATTAGGCTGATCTGCATTTGAGAACAAGCATGAATATTAAGGAGAAAGCAGTTCAGAGTCTGACCCATCTACTTAATACTTGGTATGGATCTGAAATCATCCTGTTTTCATTTAAAACATGCCTGTATTGAAGAAGAAAGAGAGAAGAAGCAGGCAGAAATCCAGTTCTTATTTGTCACATCCCCAGAGCATCACGGCCAAACACACGGAGCACCAGGCTGGGATTCAGGAGCATGGATTATCCTGCTGGCCTGACCTTCGGCCAAGTGGGACATCCTAAACAATCACACTGTCTCTCTGTGTCTCCATCTCTCCCAGTGTAAGAGAGGATAATAACACTGCCCTCATTTCTGCAATTAACTGGAAATCCCTCTATCATTGCCAACTATTTACAACTGAGAGACCAAAATCCATGGCCAGTAGCAGAGAGAGGTCACTGCTTTGGCCTGTTGCCAAGACTGAGATATTCATCAAAAAAACAGCCATTAAAAAATTACACATAGGTGTTCTCAGTGTTTCAACTCAAGAACAAGGGCCCAAGGCACTGCTGCCCTAAGACATTTAGGGCAGTCCACAAAGGATGGACAATGCTACACGAAGTCCTGTCCTCAGCCCCTGAGACATCAGGCCTACTGACACCTACTTTGCAAAAAAGGATCAGTCGGATCACTCAGCTTGAGTGATGGACACAGATTCTACAAATTGTGTGATTACATCTTTAACAAAGCAGGTGCTGAGCTAAGGAGTCAGATTTCCAAAAGAAATGCCAAAGCATATTCCTGTCTTTGCACAATTATACAGATTTACACCAACCACAAGAGCATTATCTGAGAGCAGCTCAGTCTCCTGAATCAAGATCTCTTCTGTTCTTCCAGTCACTCAGACCTGAGCACTTCCTGATACATTCGGGGCTTAGAGATGCCTCTTTCTCTTTGTACCCCAGGGGAAAACAACACATGGATTTCCTGCAGCTGCAGCCTTAGCTGTTGTATCTCATGTCTGCTGGGCTCTGGTTTTCTGCTTGGAAAGGGATGCTGAGGAAGGGCACTAGGGAAGTGGGGAGTCTTGTCACGGTTTTTAAATGAGACTTTGGAATTGGAACTGATCACTTCTTTTTGTTGCTTTTCCCTCACTCTTCTGTGTTTTCTTTGCTTTAACCAAACATCAGATGCTTTAGTATGTTGCAGAACAGCCAGATTCAGATTTCTCCAATACTATCAAAATCAGAAAAATGCACCTTCCACATACAAAATTATTTAAATCAATAAACCAGGAAGGCTACCTTATTTAAGAATTTTCAACCAGAGTCTCTTACTGCTTGGCCTTGTTTAGGGTCAGTCCATTGCAGAGTGAAGTACTGATCTGTGTGGCCTCGAAATAGAGTGACCATGATCCAAAAACACACAGTCCTTCCTATGGGGTTCCTGTCACAACTGGGAGCAATGAAACCCAGCTTTAGCATACTAATTTCTTTTCAGGATCCTAAAGCCTACACTGAACTCAATAAAAAGACTAAACTGGACTGGGGAGCTGAAAAAATATGCTGAATCAGAGTCTAATTTGTTTTCTGTATATAACACAGAGGTGGTTAAACATGGGGAAATTGAGCAAAGAGCAATTTGGGGATAGCTGTTGCAGTGTAAGTAGTATCTCATGGGGACCCCTATTTCCTCTCACTTTGGGATTTACATTCGCACCTTCCTTCATAACAGCTCTCCCATGTAAACAAGTCTAATCTGGGTTAGACCCTTGATGGAGAGTATCACATATTCATCTCTCCTTCCTTCTTCTCTTTCTCTTTTCTTCCTTCCAGATGCAAAGGGGAGGGGAGATTTTTCTCCTACTTCTTTGTCTGGCACTAAGGCAGAAAGAAGAGCAGATTTCTCTTGCTGGACTTTCTTTTCTTCCATCTTGCAGATGTTTCTTACTCTGTACAGCACAGAAATCCTGTAAGAAGAAAAGCTGAGGTACTTACAGAGACTGTGGATTTCCAGCCCCTGGGAAAGAGGAGCCCTGCAGAAGGCTAAAAAACCCAAGCTCAATAGACTAAATATCTTCCACTGGACGTGGAGGAGAATCCCAGCAAAGACAGCCTCCATCCACCAAGACCATTCCATGACTTTCAGACAACCACACCAATGTAAATAGCTGGTGACTTGTATCACCACATGGTGCACTAAGACCAAGTTGTCACCACCAATCCTGTCAGCACTCCACCAGGGCTCAAGAGCTGAAGGGAGGTTCCCATTGCCCTCCAGCCCAGCTGTGGGGTGCTGTGCTCACTGTGAGACAGTGCCCCTCCAACAGAACAGTTTCCAACTAGATCAGGCAGGCTGGGTCCTTGCAAACTCATATCAGCCAATGGATCAATATTTGCTATTGGCACTGGCCTAATGAAATGTCAGTCAGCAGCACTGTCCATTGATCCAGGCTTTGCTGTGCTGCAGACAATTACTGTCTCTGCATTTTACTACAGATGATCAAAAAAAGAAACTCCACAAAGAAAATAACCTTCACTTTGCCTAGTATCTCCTAAGAGAGAGATGTTCCTGAGCATGGATAGGGAAAGACAGTTCAAAGCCTTCAGATGACAGCAGGGTGGTTTGAGCTTGGGGCAGACTGCAGAAATGGTGCTCTCTGGGATGGTGAGAAGTGCCAAAAGACTTTACAAGCGGCTCTTCAGCCTGATTTAACTTGGAGCAGAAAATCAATCACCAATAATAATATGCAGCACTGATATACCACTCTCCTTTTCCAGTATTGGAGGAAGCTGGATTTACGTAGCTGCTGCTTGTGCCAGATGCCAACAGCAGGGCACAGAGAGGTCAGACACCACTGGCCCAGGGTCACTGGGCTGCTCAGTGGATGAGTGAGAGGCATGGAACCAAGGTTTCCAGCCCAGAGCCCCTACAGTAGAAAAATCTATACTGCAAAAAGATTAAACATATAAATATATTTATTAGAAGCAAAAGAAATGTATTAATATAATAATTAACTTTCTTTTCACTACTGTCCTGTCTGGCACATAGACTTCTGGATTTGAGGTCATTGGATGGACTCAGCTGTAGTTGCAGTGAATTGCTGAAACTAAATCCAGACAAGGACAACTTTACTGCTGTTCAGGTTTATGTTGGAAGAGGGGTGGGAAGGGGAGGCAGCACTACCTCTGTTTATTTAGTGACAATTTTCAGAAGGTCTTGCTTTTATTCCAATGAAAAATGACAAAATCTTCATGTTTGGCTTCTGGCCAGTCCTGCTTGTGACAGACCCAGTGTTCCTGCATATCCTCAGCACAAAGCCACACAGAACATGGGTGCAGAGGATTTGCAGAATTCATGTTTTGTTCTCTGTGTTTTTCCCTCTTATGGGTTTCTGTCTGAAGACTAAACAGTCTCAATAAATGCCTAAGAGAGTCTCTCCATTTACAAAATAATACATCAGTAAAAGACTTGCAAATTGTTCCCCAAATGTCTCTTCTCTCTGCCTTAAGTGGAAATTGAAATTAATTGGAATCATTATGGCTTTCTTTTTTAACTTAAATATTACTGTACCAGACTATAAAGTGCCTGAAATTTAATCTGAAGTCTTCAGACCTGAAAAAGTGTTTTGCAACTGAAAGCTTGTTGATTTTTTTTCAGCTATATCCACTGGTCCAACAAAAGATAACACCCCTTGCTATTAGCCTTCTGACATTTAGAACATTCTCCCTAGCTTTCAGAAACTTTGGTTTTATACAGAATGTGCTACCAGCTACTCTGTTCACTTCATTTTCAAGGTTTCCTTAATTTATTGAAAAGCTTTTACAACTGGAACTTCAATTAAAACAATGCACTTCCACTGCCGTAAGATGTAGAACATCGTCAGGTTTGTTTGGAAGTGATGAGTCAGAAATTAAGAAATAATTTTAAAGGGCAGAATATATGAACCGAAGACCCAAACAAAAGGGACAACAGGCAACCTTTGTACTTGTAGAGCCAAGGCATCACCTTGTTGTACCTGTATTATAAAACAGAGATGTAGAACACATTGCTCAGTCACTGTCAGACATTCCTCACCTGAACCAGGTCTAATAACAGACTAATTTAGTGGGGAGAGTCACTAACTCCAAACTCAAGCTAACTCAAAAACATGGCAGTATTCCTGAGTGAAGCAGATTTAGGCTGGTGGCTGGGCAGTCATTTGCTTGTTTCTTATTTGCCTCTAGACCCCAGTCAAGGACTTGATCTTTTAAAAGCTTGAGGAGCTGAAAGTGAGGGCCTGCCTACACCACACCACAGAGATGGGCAACCAGACTCCTGCTGTAGTACAGCAGTGTCCCACTGCAGAAAGGCAGCACCCAAGAGGATGGAGCCAGACTCTTCTCAGTGGTGCCAATCAACAGGATTAGCAGAAACTGATCCACAGGAAGTTCCACCTGAACATGAAGAAGAACTTCTTTACTGTGTGGGTGACTGCACTGGAACAGGTTGCCCAGAGAGGGTGTGGAGTCTCCCCCACTGGAGATATTCCCGAACTGTCTGGACACAATCCTGTGCCATGTGCTCTGGCATGAACCTGCTTGAGCAGGAGGTTGGACCAGATGACCCACTGTAGTCTGTTCCAACCCGACCCATTCTGTGATTCTTTAATTGGGCTGCATTCAGAATTGCTTTCATCTGTCTCTGCTGTTTTCAAGCCCAAGCTCACACTGCACCATGGTTCTGTGTTCAGACAGCCACCCATGCCAAAATTACCTCAGAGTGATTTCTTCTCCTTCTTGACCCATAAATACAGCCTATTGCTGTATCAGACAAGACTGAACCTGTCTGGACCAAAGCCAGGACTCTGCTGCCAGTGCTCACTCGCTTTCTACAGATCTTTTGGATGAAACCCAAGCTCAAATGACTGCTGAACCTGTGCCTACCTTCCCCATTAGATGCCCTGCAAACAAAGCCATAAGAGTGTTGCAAGGGAGAATAAACTGGGGCAATTCAGCAGCTCGTATCTCCACTCCTCAACCCAGAGACACAGCAAAAAATCCACTAGCAGGATGACCTGGCAATTCTTTTAATTTGAAATCAAGACTTGGAAAAGATTAACACCTCTGGAAAGACAGGGTCAGCCCACTGCGCAATAGATGTGAAATAAGTCAGTTAAACCATTGGGAAATCCAAATTTAACACGAAAAGAAGACCAAAAGGTTATTTAAACTTTTAATATCTTCTGCATTTAACTATGGAAAGCTCTGTGAAATAACCTTGATGAGTATCCCTGGGATTCTTCAAGTGAAACCTCTCACCCAGTAAGAGCTAAGCTTTCCCACTTGGGAGCTCTCAGTTGGCAGTGCGTGAGTAAGGAGTGATGGCTGTTGGAACATCCTGTAATTGCCTTTAATATGGTCACAACCAATGCTTCAGTGGGGAGGTGCCCCTTGAGGAGAAAAAAAGATCCAAGACATATGCATGCAAAATACTGAAGAGTATCCAGTCAAGAAAAAATACACCATGAAGAGGTGTATTTCAACTAAACCATCTCCCTTTAGCCAAAAGCAGTTGGTGCAGAGCTGCCATTGAGAGTACTTTAGCTCAAGAGATGGAAGGAATTACAGTTTTTAAGAGGCATCTTTAACTGTCAGTAGAGCAGGGGCCTTCCATTTACGACATAATCAAATTAAATGAATTTTTAGACAGCAAATACCCCATTTCAGTGATGCTGCTAATGTTTCCTTGTACCTGAACCTACATCAGTGAAGAGCTCTTCCCTTCTGGGGCACAAAGTCAAGGGAAATCACCCACAGCCAGAAAAGCCTGGATAAAAGCTATCCACCAGCTAATGAGTTTTCTACAACAGCATGGAATTACTGCATAAGCCATGTGACACTTGAGTGTGCTGTTCCCTGAAGGTTACTGGTGTAGAAATAAAGTTGCTAATGACAGTTGTACCAGAGCTGCATGTGGACAGAACCACTGGGCTGCCTACATGACAAATGCCCCGGGAGGATGAAGTGCTCTCCCTGTCCCCTAAAGGACCACTGGATGTTTTTAATAACCTCAGAAGATGTGACTGAGGAACTTGGCAAGTGGTGACTCTGCAGAGTTTTGTATTTATTTCTGAAGACTATCTGCAAAAGGAAGAGAGAGCACAAGAGAGTTAACTAGTGAGGTTATGGGGATGGCACAGATGGTGTGGTGAAGAGCCATTTCCTTCCCATTTACACGCTGACTGCATTAAATCAATCCCTGGGCTTTCATGGTGATATGCTAAGGCTCTGCTGGGAAGAATTTTAACAACTTGACTATATCCTAGTTGTGGGTATCATTCTATTGGGTCCCTGCATTTAATCTGTTCTTGGGTAAAGTTCCTTCTGGTTTTCTCATATTCTTCTTGATGATTCCCCCTAATATCTGTATCACAGCCATCACCTCTTTTCTGGATATGGATCTCTGTAAAGCTCATCAGCATTGTTTTACGTTCCTACCCATGTATTTAGGCACTGACAAAGAATGTTCCTTAGGGGCTGAGCCTGCTGGTTTTGCAGCTTTAGCTTATCTCGTTGCTCCAGACCTAAACAAATTAGTATGTAATCCTCAGTATTGTATATTCTGGTAAATCTGGCTTTAAAAGTGATCATAAATGACCTCCTCATGCGAAATAGGAGTCAATCCCCTCTTCCTGTCTGGGGCCAGGAAGAAAACCCTGCACCTGGACAAATAACAGGTCTTTGCAATCAGTAACATTGATGTACCTCCCCATTTGTGACCATGCTGCACCCTGTTTACACACTGTTTGTATGCTTTCTACCATTCTACACACAACTAACAAAGGACCAGCTGGTACAGGATAAACACTGCTGCAAAAAGACACCAGACAGAAGTACACATCTCTACCTCTTCCAGTACCTAAAGGGTCTATGAGTGACAGGACAAGGAGTGATGGCTTTAAACTGCCAGAGGACAGGCTTAGACTACATATAAGAAAGAACTTCTTTCCTATGTAAGACACTGGCACAGGTTGCCCAGAGAAGCTGTGGATGCCTCATCCCTGGAATTGTTCAAGGCTTTGTTGGATGGAGCTCTGAGCAACTTGGTCTAGTGGAAGGTGGCCCTGCCCCTGACAGGAGGGTTGGAACTTTAAAGTTAAAGTCATCTTTAAAGTCCCTTCCAACCCAAACTATTCTGTGATTCTATAATTTTATGTTCTACTCCTGGGGAATGGCTGATCCATGGAGCAAGAGCATCTGTCCTCAAGAAGGCTAGCAAGGCTAAAGAAGGCTGTTGGGGATTTTGCAAATTCAGTCTCTGTCCCAGCAGATTCCTTACCTACCCTATTAGCAGCTATCTGACATGTCGGACTGAATTTGAGCCCAACTGCTCTGGAAGGAAGGTCTTCATGGGACACATTCCCAATGGACCACAGGGCAAACAGTGCCTTCACTCAAAATTTCTGACAAATGCTGTAAGTTATGGCTGGTGGTTCATGCAGCTCAGTCAGGCATAGCTGCACTGAGCTTGTAAATTACTATTCATGTACTTTTGTACAACAACTTGAGGTTGTTGGCTGAGTCCCTTAATAAATGGGAACAGGGACAATTAATAACACATGAAAAACATGCATGATTCAGTTCATCCATTTACATTTCTACTGTAGCCTTCTTTGGCAGGAGGGCTGATACAGCCTGGGAGAAGGATGGTCATTCATAATTGAGCTGCTCTGACCAACAACTGTTCCATTTAAAAAATGGATTTGCCTTAGACACACAATGGAGATGGAAATTCACTACAATGGCATGGAGTCAAGGAAAGCAGAATTGGTGAAAATAGTGAGGTCAGACAGAGAAATTAACTGCTGAGATTTTGGGATGCTCTGGTAACATGAGGGACATGGCAAAGGAAAACTGGAAGTCTGTGCACTGAGTGGGAAGTGATGGGCACAAATGGAAAATCAAACCTGATCATAATAAAAAAGCTATATTCATCTGACCAGTTAGAAATATCCTGATTAGAAATGGCTGTTCTTTGCTGCTGTCTTCTGATGGTTGCCTAGGCCCCTATTTTCACATTTTTAAGAGAGTGCAAAGTGTTTTAGATTCTCAGCAAAAGCCAAAGCTGTTCCTGTGGTAACAGGAGTGTTGTTCACAATAAAAAACAGGACAATGGACTTGTTCCAAATGGATATGCACCCACAGAGCACAGAGAGGTAGGTCCCACTGCTCTGGAGGTACAGTGACTGATGGAAATATTTAGATAGGAAACATTACACAAAATCTTTCTGGCAGCTGAGACCCAGCTTTGTGGAGTACTAATAAAGAATCTGAAATTCACTTAAAAGTCAGAGAGGAGATCCTAAAGTTCAAAAGATCACTGACAGTTTAATTAATGGAGTTAAGAGAATAAGAGACTTTCACAACTGCTCACACTATGCTCCTTTTTTGACAGTAACATATCTGAAAACTATATTATGGTTTTGTTATCTTTAGGAAGGGAAACTAATTAAGAGTAAGGGTTGTGAAAACTGAGAAGCAAAAATATGAGGAAAAAACATGAATTAATAATGTATATTCCCTCCTGAACAGAGTATTTTTGCCTCTCAGCAAGTTGCTCAAAAGTGCAATAACAGGGAACTGAATTTATTTCAGGTGCTTCACAGAATCTCCCTGTCCCTCCTGACAGCTATGCCCACCTCTGGCTTGTGTTTAATCACATCTCAAAATTGCTCCTCCACACTTTCTTTGCATGAGACCTAAACCAAGGCAGCTAATCACAGCCACTGGCAGACAATTAAAAAAGGCACAGTCAATCAGGCATCATTAAGTTGGAAGTGACAGGCACAGTTTTATTTTTAACTAAAACTAGTGGTATCCATGCAAGCTTCCCCACAAAGTTTCTCTTGCATTTTACTTTGTTTAGAGTTTAATACTTTCCTACAAGCACTGTAGCAAGCAACCCCAAAATACCATTCAAAGTAAGGTAAACCTAGGATTTGGAGGGCTGCAATGATTATCACATGCTGAACCAGCACATTTGGGTATTATTGCATCTGTGAAGTGTGCGCTGAAAAATAATAGATTAATGGATTTTTACTTGCACAGAGAAGAAAGGCCTTATGCAGGGAGTTTTATTTAGCATTTGAGAAGCTATTTATTTATTTGTTTGAGAAACCTTTCTGTGCAAGTCAAGGCAAAAAGCAGTTCAGAAAGGGCAAGGGAAGAATAAATAAAATCAGTGCTTTCTCCAGTGCAAAACTGCTCTGAAGTTGTTACTGATCATTTCTGGATTGGTCAAAATAGATCCCATTTTGGGCACAGCCAGAAAACTCCTGCTTGGATGAATTCTAAAGCTCTGCCTGCATCTTGTGAAGCCTATGGGAGTCCACTGATATGATCCCAATGAACAGACAAAAGTTCTCTTTCCCCAGACATGGTTTTAGGTGCACTGCAACCAGTATTCCATCTTGCAGAATTTTTTAAGGTTTAGTAGAAACTTATTTTTATACCTGCAAGGCATGTTGTGCTGTGTTACTAAAATGTCTGGCTGCAGGAAACAAAGATGGAATTAACCATCTCATTTTTTTAACATTACCCTCTCTTTTTGCAGTTATCACATTGAAAAAGTTGCAGAATTGCACAGTAATTGGTCTCAGCAAGAAGAAATCCATTGCTCTGGGCTAATTGCTTGGAGGGTGTGAGATAACACAACAGACCTCCTTCCCCACTTTCTGTGTAAATCCTGCCTGCCCGATGGTAAAACCTTACTTAACTGCAAATCAAAACTGAAATGGCAATGTTGCTTCCCATTGCACCATGCACATTCCTACCCTTTCCTTTGCAGTTGGAAAAGATTAAAAGCATCAATTTTAATCCATGAAGGGAGGCGAACACAAAATGTTTTTTTTTTAATATTTACAAGATTAAAAATAGTAAACCTTTATTTTTTTATCAGTAGTCATGTCCTGTGCAATCAACGCTGCCCTGAATTGATATTAGCAGACAGCCTGCAGAAGGCTTTCTGAGTCAACCAAGGAGGATCTCTTAATCATGACAGTTTTCTAAACAAGAAAATGGTATTAATTCATAAAAAGCACAATAGCAGATCATGATCAATCTGAATCTTCACTTTAACACAGCCAGTTCAGATTTTTGTTTTCCTATGGACTCAAAATATCCCTGATATTCCTGTTTAATCATCTTTCCACATGCAAATAAATCACCCAAATTGTACTGTCTGCCTGAAGAAGAGATGCCCATACTTTTCACTGGGGTAAATCAGCAGAGTGCCCTTTGTAACAGCTGCTGAGTCCCTGCATGCAGAAAGCATCACATCAGCACACATGATTTTTTCTGCAGCCACACCACGCTGTGCAAAGACCCTTGAATGAGAAGTATGCTAAATTGCCTTGCATTTCTCAACAAAACCCAGTAGACAAACAACATAAAATGTCCTTTTGATTTAGATTTAGACAGGGAAGTTACACACCCAGGAAAAAAAGTAAGTCTACCTCTGTAATGCTAAAGGATTACCAGAATTGGGCTCAGCCCTGCTTTTAACAGAGTTGGTGATTTGTCTCTTGCTCCTACAGAAGCACGGTCAGGACGTCTGAGAAAGGTATTTAACTCAGAGATTATATTCAGAATAGAATAGTGGCCTGCTGGTACCCTGTGGGATTAATGTGGCTCTGAAACACTATTAAGGATGATAGTGCATTGGCTGATCTCTGCATCTGCCTGCAGTCTGAAGGCAAAACGTGTTAATCCAGACTGTGCTGTGAAACCATACTGCCCCAGGCCTCCCAAAGATCCCAGGGGATGTAGAGTGCCTTCCATTTTTAGGTAAGTATTTAAACACTTACCAATATACCCAAGTCCTTGGGAGAGGACAGAGGAAAGAGGAGAGAGAAGAGGAGAGAGGAATGGAGGGGAGAGAGCTAAGGAGAGGGGAGGGGATTTCAGTTGGAAGAGATCTACAACCATCATTTAATTCAATTACCTGACCACTTCAGGGCTGATGAAAACTTACAGCGTGATGCCGTTAAGTTCAAATTCTCCTTACACACTGACAGGCTGGGGGTATCAACCATCTCTCTAAGAAGCCCATTTCAGTGTTTGACCATCCTCTCAAAAATGCTTCCTAATGACCAGGATGAACCTTCCCTGGAGGAACTTTGAACCATCACCACATGCCCTGTCACTAGACCCCAGGAAGATCAGCACCTCTCTCTCCACTTCCCCTTCTCGGGCACTTTTAGAGCAATGAGGTCTCCTCTCAGTCTCCTTTTCTCCAAACTAGCCAAGCCCAAAGTCCTCAGCTGAAACTCACAGGACACTCCTTCCAGCCCTTTCACCAGCTTTTTTGCCCTTCTCTGGATGCATTCAAGAGATTTCAGGCTTATCACCAGCTTCTGCAGTTATCCAGGAGCACAGTCACAGCCCAGGAAGCACATTGTGTTTGTCAAAGGAGAGAAAACCACTGTGCTCCCTCTGTGCTCCCTGGGAGGGGTTTCATAGGTGCAATTGCTCCCATACCCCTTATTTCCCACGGTCAGTATGATCTGAAGAGTGCCCAGAAGAGACCATTGTACAGAAGATGATGAAGTGGCAAAAAAGGAGAGGGATGGGAGGGAGATACACAGAAAAGAGTCGGGCTCACAGCTACAAAATCAAGCAACCAAACCCACAGACAGCTCTGCCCAGACAGCTGTCCTGTGCTGTCTGGCAGGGAGCCACCGAGGGGTGAAGTTACTGCTGCTGCAGCTTTCCCTCTGAATTTTTATGCTGCTCTTCTACCTAGCAAAGTCACACACAGTCCTCCAAGGACTAACTTCCTTGATTTGAATGCCTTAAACTCAAATCCCCATGTCCCTGAAGAGGAGCAAAGACACAAAGAATTGCTCAGGGGAGCAGGAGATGGGAGGGAACAGCTGCAGAAAAAACTCCAGGCTCAGATCTGCAATTCTCACTCTGAAAGATCCATGGGTCTCTCAGTGGCAGAAGGTGGAGCGTGGACTGTGCTGGGCTGTCTGTAATCATACAGCTGCAAATACATAAGGAATTACTTCATTATCTGTAATGACAAATTCCTCATTTGGGTTTGGCCCACTTCCCTTAGGAGTTTCTCGAAAAATTTCCAGAACACCAAACAGCAATTTGGGCAAGGTCACGTTGTTTGAAGGCTTCAAGTGGGCTCTTCTGACTCATGAACATTCAATATCCAAGTCTAGACACCATCAGAGGTGGTAATAGATGTAGGTCCTTAGGAAATATTGCAATGGAATATTAACATATCTGGCGTTAGCTGGGAATGCCATAAAGCTAAACAATAAAAATCTAAAAAAATCGTTCAAAGTGAAAGTTTTTTCAAGTGTAATGGTGGCTGCAGAGTCTGCTAAGATGCGAACAAAATAAAACCAAATTGATTTTTGAGGGTATAACTTACTTAGTCTGTAATCATGCTAAACAGTCACTAAAGAAAAACTGTAACTATAGGACTTAATTTTCTGAGACAACATAAAATAAGCAAAACCCAGACAACTAAAGATCAGAGAGGGAGAGAAAAGGGCAAGGACATCCTGAGACGAGGTAAAACTATCTTTTCTTTCTCACATGGAGATGGAGAGAGAAATCTGATGAAATTAAGAGTAAAACTGGTCTGTGAGCTCTACAGAGAAAACAGGAGGAGGTAAACACCCCTATCTACCATATTGATAAATATCCTCAAACTGAACTGACATTACTGCTTAACAAAAAAGATAATGAGGGAAAAAGGATTAAGTTGCATTACTTTTGTTGGAGTTATAGGTGAATAGAGAGCGAGGAGTAAAAGTAAGACCTGATCAGGGTGTCCTTTGCCACGGGCACAAGAGAGTTGCCTGCTACTGCAGTAACAAAGAAAGAGCTTGTCTTGGCTAGGGCCAGCAAGCAGTGGGATGTATTAGCCTGCAGAAGCTCTGAATCCCTGAGAAGATATCAACAGAGAAAGGAAACATGCCACACACATTGTCATCAAGAACTGTATCAACTTAATTTTCAATACATCTAAGCAAGCCATTGAGTCACAAACAAATTCTTAGCAGGCCAAAAGCCTGCTGTCCATGTAAGCCATAATATTAGTTGATCTGAGGAACGAGCCCTTCCAAAGACTTGATCCTGCACTCCCTGGAGCCCTCAAACCAGTAGAGGAATAACCTGCACCATGCATAAGAAAAGTACCAGGAGAGAAAGATGAGGACTGAGTGCCAGCCTCGGGGTGGGCACATGCCCTATCCCAGGACAAGAGTGCAGGATGCCACTGAAGCCCCCACCAGCTGAGCTACATTATTAGTCACAGCAGCTCCCTAAGCAGCATGATATTCTCCCCTGCTTCTCTTCGTTAATAATGACAGAATTACTTGTTTTTACCAGGAAGGTTTTGCCATCATCCATGTCCCACATGGAGAAAGTTCCCAATAGCAAACCTAAAAAAAGGTGAAAATGGATGATGGACCTGCCAGTGAAGATGAATGAGTGGGCAGAGGAGGTGCTCAGCACATCCTGCTCCATAGCTACCCCACACCTTTCTGTTTGCTAGAAAACACCCAAGGACTGCTCTGATCCCTTTCCATGTAAGCAGTCACTCCCCACAACTGACTGGGACTGAGTGTGAGCACCAGCTGCTGAAGTGCAAACAGCTCTCAACTAGGCTGCTGTAGCTGTGAATGGCTTAATTCAGAGCTCAAAACCCGTGAAAGTCCTCTGGTTCACCAGAACACATGTGACTTTCAGGGGCAAGGGCTGATATGCTGAGTGATGCTTTCTGCCTCTGGCATTGCTTCTGCATCAGGACACTCACTACAAAAGCACACTGTTGGGATGGTCTTAAAAACGAAAATAGGGATTGTGAATGAACCTTGGTACAACCTTCAATTTAGGAAATGCGAATGCAGAATTCAAATTAAAATTTTTAGAAACAACTATGTGACACAGAAATGATGAGTGATTCAGTCAGGAAACCACATGCGATGCATTAAAACCTCAAGCAAGAACAGGAAGGCAATTTAAAAAGAAATTCTTCTAATCTGAAATAAAAAGGAAAATAGGATGTGTGTTAACACGGTCTGATGGCCTCACCCACTAAAAAGCCTCATAGATTCAGTGTGCTGGAGGAATTAGACAACATCAGTTGCTCACAGTGCTGTCCCTGGCTCTAAGAGCATCACAGGGAAAAGAGCTGAGCCTCTCCAAATGGGAATTCACTGCCTTAAAGGCACTCATTTGTCCTCACATCCTCTTGGCTCATTCTCCAGCACACCTTCCAGGAGCACATGCAGCAGAGGTCAGACACGAACAACTGTCCTCTTCCCTGGCTGCTCCTGACTCATTCCTTTAACACAGCTCATTTTGCCCATGGTAGAAAACGGCAGGATGTGAGTGCATACCTCAAAAGCTGTAGGGGAAATTTCTGCTGTACTGAAACACAGGAGGATTTTAGCTGTGATTTCAGGAGGGACAAAATTTCAGTTGGATTTTTCCCTGCGCTTCCACAGGCTGTGTTGGCTCACAGTTACATTAGCTGGTGCAAATGGAAGCAATGATAAGAAAAGGAAAAGAAAGAAAAACATCTTAGAAATATTTCAGCTGAACACTTGTGTTCTGTGGGAGCACATCTGGCAGTTTGATATAGGCCTTTCTTCCTAAATTTTGACCATCAATAAAACAGACATTTATTTATTTATTTTTACGGGTTTGAGCCTGTAGAAGCCTAGAAGATAAGGGGGCTAATGTNTCCCAAACCTTCCCAAACCTTCATTCTCCTCCCCCTCCTCTTCAATTCATCTCTCTTTTCCCTTTCATCCCATCCCTTTATCAAAACCCCACTGCCATGCATTTATACAAATGTGTATGTCTCAAACACCAATTGCTGGATAGCTGTAGAGCCAACCAAAGACTGCTGGTAATGACACTCTTTGAGACAGAACAGGATGTGGCTGGAGCAGGGGACCATAGAGAAGTAGGACAGCAATTTTACAGGACAAACATCCTTTTTCTGGCTCCTGCAGGTGAGCACAACACCGTCCAGTGCAAGTGCAGGAATGAAGTTGAAAAGTGGGCATGCACTGTATCAGGGGACCAAGACCATCCAAGACCCTCGAAGCCCTCTGACCCATTTCCAGAAACATGACATGATAATTCACATAGAAAGTGAGAAACTTATCTACAGGGTGAGGAAAACCTATCTATAAACAGGTACCCCCAAGAAGCCTGGACACATGTTTGTTGCCTTTTTCTTTCTTTCCTTTTTTTCTTTTTTTCTTTTCTTCTTCCTTCCCTCCCTCCTTTTCTTCTTCCCTTCTCTCTCTTCTTTCCTTCCCAAACCTTCCCAAGCCTTCCCAAATTTTCCCAAACCTTCCCAAGCCTTCCCAAATCTTCCCAAACCTTCCCAACCTTTCCTTCGCCAAACCTTCCCTTCCCAAATCTTCATTCTCTCCCCCCTCCTCTTCAATTCATCTCTCTTTTCCCTTTCATCCCATCCCTTTATCAAAACCCCACTGCCATGCATTTATACAAGGAAATCAGGGACTAAGTTATACCATTTTCATGCCAAGTGTCTAATTTACTAAATAAAACTTTGCAAACTTTTGTGGACCCTCAGACTTTTGACCATGAGCATCTACAAATCTTGGCTGTTTTCTTTCCCTTAAAGGTGAGACATCACAGAGCCTCCTAGAGATCAGTCTTGACTCTCCTCAGGCCAAGCTCCATGGCTCAAGCTTGCACAGAGGACCCCCCCCAGCTGTGTGAAATCTTGAAAGGCACTTGATGAAGTAGATATTATTAATATTGTATTTCAGCATAATAAGAGGGTGATTAACTCTTTGAAAACTCATCTCAAACATTGCTTTATAACTCAGAGGCAGCTCTATAATAATCTCATCTTGATTTTAAAAAATATCTTTCAAGAATAATTATTTTCCCTGTTCGGGAAAAAAACCAAAAAAGTTCAAAGACCAGGTTCTGCCTTGGAGTGTGCATTAGTGATGTTATCAGTGCCAGAAAGACTTCAGAGCACAGAACAGGATATGCTGCAATACTTTAGCTGAGCAGATGCCTGAAGGAGGTCATTCAACATGCCAGGCTCTAAATGCTACTTCGGAGTGAGAAAACATTATTTTCCCACTTCAACAAGACTTTCACTTCCCTGTCATGTGGAAATAACCTTTTGTGCTCAGTACTATTATTAATTTATTAGCCTTTTGAATGTCTTTGAATATTTTGCAGTCTACGGACTACATCAAAGTGCTGGCTGAGGGACAGGGCAGCACAAACACGTGTGTGTGCACTCAAATTCATGTGTATGTGTTTCACAGAGCTGACCTGATGAAAGAACATTTCTGCCTATACATTTCTGACAGTGAGAACAGCCACCTTCTTGTGCAACCACAAGGGAGTGTATTTATGTTACAATCAAGTGTCAAGCCTTATGAGTGATGACTACATAGAAAAAGTGCTAAGTATCTATTTCTATTGATATCAATTAAAGGAGACAATGATTTTCTTTTCATTTGGATTACGTGACATCAGAACAAACTGCTGCAGCACAGTGCAGCTGTCAGCCCAGTCTTACTGCCTGAACAACTGCTTTCTATTTGCCTGATGGAACTGTTCTGGATGGCATTGCTTTTCCTCAGAGACAAGCTCACCATCAAATGCTTCTGTGCCCAACAGGGAATCACATACACCTCCAGCAGACAGGAGGTTTGAAACAATCCCCTGAATAACTTTATGTAACAGGACTTAGATTGTGTCCCTGATGCTGAATGTAGCATGATCTATTTTGTGCCTAGGAACAAACACAGAATTTCTGTAAAGCAGGCTCTGGCTCAGCACATCTTACTGCAATGCTGGAAGCAAGACTCCTCACAAAATAGTTATTGACTAAAATGGTAGGAGACAGGTGGAGATCACCTGATGTACCCAAGGTTAGTGATCATGGGTTCTCTCAAAATTGAATGGGGATGTTTTTCCCAAACCAGACTGGGCACTGAAGAGGAGGGGCCAGATGACTGCCTTCTAGAAGAAGCATTATTCATGGATGAAGGTGATTGCTGACTACCTTGAACATTATCATCCAACTTTTAGTGACATGAAATCCACTCTGCATGTACCACATTGACACAACCCTTCTCTGACTCTCCATCTGCTCTCCATAATGCCTACACTTGTCCCCAGCAACATTTCCCTTCCTTCTCCAAAATCTAATGTTTCTTTAGGAATGCTTTTCCTTCTCAAATCACTGTCCCCGTGGGAAAAGTCCATGTACCTAATAGTGAGCCAGAAAGCAGGTATCTGTACTGAGAACTTGAGCTCCACTAATTTTTCCACCTGGGTGAGTTCCTATGCCAAGGCCCTGCAGGGAAACCAATTTTCCTCAAAGAAGGTGTGTGAGAGAGAATAAAATCCTTGAAGGATAGCCAGGAGGCTCTTCCTCACATGCATCCACAGACTACAGAGTTGAACTTCCAGCACACTGCCCTGTCAGGAAAAGACATGTCCCTGTTTTCCTCAGGAAGCTGAAGTGACAGGTTCACAGTTTTAAGAAGGAAAGAATACATTTTGGTACAGTGCATGTGGCATTATCTTGTCCCATGAAATCACCATCAGCAATGCCTGAGCAGAATTGTCATCACAGGGATGTAGTTGGTGGCACGTGAGACAGCAAGGAGGGGATGCTTGAGGGGAAGTCAAGGCTTGGAGCATTTCTTATCAACAGAAAAGTGATAACCTAGAAACTCAAACCAGCTCTCAAGCCCCAAAGCCTTCCTTCAGGTCTGAAGTGGAGTTAACAACCTTCAAGCCACAGGTAAGCTGACAAGCTGGAACCAAACCTGATTATAAACTCAGTTCTTTCAGCCTCCAGCACAGACAGAGGGGGACTGTAATCACATTCCATCTGTTTTTTGCCAAGGGTATTTTGTGCCATACTTGGAGCATTAACGAGCACAAGGAATGCACTAAAAATTAAATCTCCTCTGAAAGCAGAATTTGTATGATGCCCCGCTGGATAGAGAGAAACTAAACTTAAAAAAGTAGAATTCTACTTGTGTTGAACTCCTGTTACTGCAGCAGCTGAAACTGTCTTGTGAAATACTGGGGTAGCCTTGGTACACTATCAGGTGAGATGCTCAAGGTACAGCTGCAGAAAAATGTGTTTCAGCAGCTAGAGGATCACAGTTAATGCTCAGTAATCCATAAATCATTGATATGAGATTTCTCTATGCAAATGAAATTTATATAACCCTCATCAATCATAAAAAAATCATAAAGATGAAATTTTGCAGCCGCAATGTGAATTAAAGAATTCCTTAACCTGTTTTCAAGCTTCATCCTTACAGCTAATTAATTTTTAGATGGAGTGTTCTTTGAAAGAACTAATGGATAGTGAGCATTGCTGATTGATTATAAAATGATCAGGAGGGTTTAAGAAGTGAGCTGTGAATGTAAAATCACTACCAATCTTTATTAACCTTGCCATATTAAAATTCTAGACTATGTGACTGTGAGAAGCAGGTATTAATACAGTACTTTTGCTAAGCGAATTTATTTATTTAACATCAATAAATTTCTCTTAGTTGGTCTATGCCATGCAGATCCATCACACGTCCTCTGAACTGTATCTTAGCAGGTATGAGACTAAACCTTACCTTTGAGGAATCCAGAATCTGGATTCTATGATTCTATAAAATATAACTTTATATATTTATGCAATGGAGGGAGGGGGGGGGAACCCAACAACAAAACAAAAACCAACAACTATGATGAAAAGGAAAATAAATGTAATTCGCATGTCATCCTGTTAAGACTGTTCTTCAGAGCTGCAAATCTACAGGTAACTTTTATTGAGCCATCATTACAAACAGTGACAACATTTATCAGGCCAGTCAATCTGTGAGGACCTTAAAACATCAAGAAAAAAATGGGGGTTGTTAAACACTGCAAACAGCCTGCAAGAAAGTGCAGACGGTGAGACAAAGGGGAAAACAAGAGCTGCCACCTTACCCGTTTCCTCAAATTGCAGGTGAGTGTGAGATTCCTCGAGAAGGAGTTTGCAAAAGCAGTATAAAAGTCCAACACTTTCAGCAAGGCTTCCCGTTTAATAATATGCAAATCGCAGTATGTCAGAGCCCGTACGTTGGCACATGCGTGGGCCAGACTGGTTTCCTTCCAGAAAATATCACCAAACACATCACCTTTACCTGAAAAACAGCAGGATAAATGTGTTAAAAGGTAAAGATAAGGCAGTGTTGCCAACGACTTCTTTCCAAACTGTCTTATGCTTCCAATTATTCTAATGTAAGCTCCCAGTTGTGAAAACTACTAAGAGTAAAAGTTTTGAAAGTATCTGAGGTACCTGAGTATCCTTAGCAGTAGCCCCAGATTTTTAAGGTATTTATAGATTGCTCTGTGAATGTCAGAAAGGATAAGAGCCATATTGTAAAGGTCTCCTTGTAGATAAACGTGAAAGTAATGGATTTTTCAAAGGCTCCTGAATATAATAAGCACTTAACTAATGTTCAGGTGATTGAATATTTTAGCTGTCTGTTCCCAAGTGATTTAGGAGTCCCACTCTTACAAAAACCCTCTGATATGCAGGTTCCTACATCCTCATGGCTCTACAGTGTGGTGTAGCAGCCCACTTCCAGGACTGAAGGACCACATTTTAAAGGATGTTCAAACATTTTTAACTCAGTGTAAGAGGCACTCCTACTGAAAACCCCACCAAAAACCTCACTGAGACTTTTAATCTTTAAATAACCAGCTCCAAAAGTCTAGTTCTAAACCCAAACTCATCCATTCAAGTAGAGGCTTAGGCTTAAGTCTGTATTTCAGTGTTTGCTGAGTAAGAAAGGGTTTGACACCTTAGACACCCACATGCATAAATACATTTAACCAGATGGAAAAATTACACCTGAAGGCTACTTCTACATTGGCAGGCAGTGTAACAGAACAGCTGATGCTGAGAACCTGCACATTTCGAGGACTTGGGACTAGATGTAGTCCAGTCCCATGGAGAAAAGAGCTCCAAGGGTTGGAAGTGCATGAGATGTGCTCTGACATATCCCAGTTTCCTTTCCTCTGCAAGGAATCCACACCCCCACACACCTGTGCTAGACACTGAAGCAGGACATGTTGGGAGGACAAGGATATCAGATTCAAAATCACACTTCTGACCCAACCAAAACACCAGCATGGGTGCAGACTGGAGACAGGCTTTCAGGTTTGGACCCTATGGGTGCACGGAGAAGAGGCAGCAGCAGCAACAGAAAGCACATTGAAGCATTCAAAAGCTGTCTCTTGCTGTGTGACCATGGGCTGGGCAAGGGCCACAGTGTGTGGTTCGTGGCTGACACCTCAAATCTCGAAGCAGAAACCATGGTAAAAAGAGTATTTTTTGTTTCAGTCCCCAAAGATATCCCAGCTCTTTATTTTAGCGGTTATTGAAAGGAAACTAAAATCAGTCAGTCAGTGGCTATTGATTTCAGCTACCTCAAGCAGCCCCTTAGTGATGTTATAGTTTTGGGATAAAAAATGTAATACATTTTAATATTTCCTCTTTTAAGAACTTCTAACATTTCACTCAACTCTATTTTGGCAACACAGCCCAGAGTGATAATTTATCCAACCTTATTACTTTTGGAGGTCAGAGGCTCCATTTCTCTATTTCCATTTGTGCTTTAGGTATTGTATCCAGTAAAACATCTCTAATATTTCTCAGGCAGAGTAAAATAAAATGTGCAAGTTCTTATCTTCATTTCCCTGTTTTTACTTTCTAACAAGAAGTATCTATAGTGGAATCATCTCTTGGAAAGGTTATAACTGCATCTCATTCAACTGCTTTTAATTCTACATATTTTGATGTAATTAAACTTAACCAAAATACATAACACAGCTGGTATAATTGATAAAACAAGTTGCTTTAAAACGTTTTCCTTAATACAGAGCATTTTCTACTAACATTATAATTTATCCAATGTACTGTTCTAGAAATTACCTTTTGCAGATAATTGTCCTTATCTATACCCGCAGTTCAAAACCCAATTTACAGACATACTCAACAGAGTTACATAATTTATAGAAAACAGACCATTTCTGAAATGCACAAAATAGCTTAATGGATTTGCTCTCTGAGGTGGACAAAGGACAGAACTGAGTCCTGCTTTCAGTGGCTGCAGAGTGCAGTTAAGAAGACGGAATTCTACAATGAGGATTATTATGGTTTTTCCACTGAAATGTGAGCAAACCACTTGTTTTCTTTTCAAATTTAAGGTAATACATAGTTAATTTAAGTCAAGAGGTTGAAAGCAGTGGATGGTTACTCTGGAACTCTGCACAACAGTGTGTTACAGAATCTGTACACAAACCATGGAAAAATGAAACCACTCTTGATGAACTTGAGAAGATCTTCTCATAGTCTTCAGTTCAGTGACCCAAGGACTGCACTGGATCCCTCAGAAAGGCTGGGACATGATGAACTGAACTTATCCACTCTTCCATGAGCCATAAGTCACTGGATTTGAATGGTGAAACTCTAAACTCCTCTTACATTGTGGTTTACACTCTTCAGAAAGCATAAAATCTTGGAAGCTTTCAAGGGTTCTTCAGTTTGACATTTCCCCACACACAATTCCAAGCCTTATTTGCCAGTTATAAATGTGCTAAGGAATGTACTGAATGAAAACAAAACTACCAGATTCTCCAAAACAATGTGTCTCTTTTCATAAATACAGAGATAAATGTACTGTAATTCATCCCTATTAAATGTAGTTCACTGTGTAGAGTGGTAATTATTCATTCAGGACAAGATTAGATGTTAGAAAGAAATTCTTTACTCAGTGGGTGGTGAGGCCCTGGAACAGGACACCCAGAGAAGTTGTGGATGCCCCATCCCTCGAAGTCTTCAAGGCCAGGCTGGATGGGGCTTGGAGCAACCTTGTCTAGTGGAAGGTGTCCCAAACCATTCTATGATTCTGAGGTTAATTTCACACATTGCAACTAAATTAAAAAAACCTTTCAGAGTTGCAACAGAAAATTTAACTGGTAGGTCTGGCGAACCAGCTACTCAGAGACATATGTATTGTTCACCTGCAGGAGATGTGCAGACCTCCAGGGAAAATGCCTCCAGGGCTGGGAATACAGAGGCATTGGGGCTGATGCAGCCTGCATAATTTCCAAAGCCTCTCTCCAGAGATTTATTAAGGCCTCAGTATGTTAACTCCTAAATCTGCACTCTTCTGAGTCCTGAGCAGTCGTGGAAGGTGTCCCGAATGGAGGCAAAGCTCCGGGAAATTCTCCTGTCCCTGCTCTCACAGTGCCTGAATCATGGGAATGTTGTAAATTAGAGTGGGAACTACTTGCATACATTCTCCACTTGGTATGAGAAAAGGAAAGAAGAGAGTCAGGATTTGTACACTGCTGGATTAAAGCTGGCAGAAACATGGGTGTAAGGATAGAATAACAGAGTCACAGAAGCCTTTGGGTTGGAAAAGATCATCAAGCCCAACCATTAAGACAGCACTGCCAAATCCACCACTAAACCACGGCCCGAAGTGTCGCATCTATAGAATTACAGAAACATTTCAGTTGGAAAGACCTCTAAGATCATAAAGATTTGGATTTGGAGATTGAAAGAACCATGGCAAACAGGAAGACAGGTGCAGGGTGTTGGTGACAGGCATAATTTTTGCTGAAATAACTACACTGGCATCATCCTAAACAGAGTGCACTATGTATGGATGCCTGTACATAAAATATACATATATATTCATCCATATTTGCATAAATATATTTAGAGACAATCATACGGTATGTATCTATATAATAGATCATGGTATTTCTACACACTATTCTATGTTCTATATTATGATAACTCTCCCACACAGATCTGGGGGGCAGATGATCTCTGCAGCCTTGAATCATGGACTGACTTGCCAGTTTGTCAGACAGCAATTCATGCTTGGACCTTTCAGGCAGAAAAATTCTTAAGGGCCTTATGAAACTCCCCAGGAGCTTGCAGATGGAATGAAAAAGTGCTTGAACTCAGAGAGGAAAACCTCTTGTTAAACAGCATCTCACAACCCACATATATATCTAAAATTAAAGACAAAATTTATCTTCCTTTAGATGGGGACAGAAACCAAGCTAATAAATATCCTAGTAGACATGAGAGCTTGATGGGTCCTTTGGAAGAGAGTTTAGGCAGGCAGTTAAAGAATAAATTCTTGGTGGGAAATAGCACTGGGAAAAAAACACATAAATGGGACCAAGACTACCTCTTAAGGTGATGAAGTGCTTTTCTGTGGAGTCTTAGCTAATAGACAAGCTACCCTTTCCCCCATTTTAAAACATCTCCAAAGTACCATCAGTCACAATAGCAAAAGCCAGATATGATAAATAATTTTGTCTTTCCATCACAATACTTTCAAATGTTATGTTGCTTACGAAAAGCAAAGGCTGATATTGTTTCAGAATCAGTAAAACTGAAGCACATAGAGAAAATGTTCATCTAATCAGTTCAACTTCCAATAAGCATGAAGTGATGACAACATGCACACAAGGGGAAGTCAGCGACCAAACACCAAGTTCCTGCAGCCATAATTACATATACTGGTATCAATATGGTATCAATATTCATAGAATACATCTGTGTCTATATATCTGCAATGAAACCTCCAGCTGCAGGACAGACATGTCTCAAACTGATGTAGAAATCCAGTGAGCAGGGAATGCATCAGCTCCTGTTACCCAGAGCATCACAGAGCTCCGTGATGGTTCAGTGAGTAGGAAAGCTCTGCAGCTCCTTACTATGGGACACTGGGGTTGGTTGCAAAGGTTTATAAAATGATGGGATATATTCACACAACGAAATCCATCTGCAGCTACTAAACACAGAAGATTTCCCTCTGTGTGAAATACTATTGAAATACAATACGGTGGAGGGTTGGAGAATATTCTGGGGAAGTATCACTGTTTCCTTACTTCACATTCATATTTTCTCCTGCACACCTGCTGTTGATCATTTTTGGAGACAGGCTACTGATCTGAAGAAGATGGGGGTTATGCATTTATGCAAATTCATCAGCTGCACCTGCCATCTGGGACGTGACTGCTTCCTGTAAGCACAGCCCATGATGTGCAGAGATGATACTAGACTGCAAGAGAGGTCTCCTTGCCCCTGTGAATGTTTTATCCTCAACTTCACTCTTTTTCTGGGGCATCCATAAGGGCCTGAAAATCAGATCAGAGTTGATCACTGAGCAGTGTAGAAATCCAGCTCTGCAGGACTGCATGTGAACACATGAAAGGGCAGAATGATGGGAGAAAACAGCATTTCTAGCACCTGAAGGATTGCCAGTATATAAAATAGTCAGTAAAGAAACAGTAACGAGACTGTGCAAAACATCCAAGTCCGTGCTGGCAAAGGTACTCTGCATTATTTCACATGGTACAACCTTCCCCATCTGCACCTGGAAACACAAAAGAAACTGACATTTCTTCCAGCATTTAGGATTGCTGCAAGCAGAGCACAAGGTCCATAAAGATATTCTCCCCTCAATTCTCATTTTTAGTGCAAGTATCCTAGTGCTTCATATCTCTCTAGCAGCCCCAGCTCCTGGAGACAGGATGTTTCCATTTTGATTTCATACAGGAATAAGTTACTACCCCCTTGACTAAGGAAATAAACCTGAAAGCATGACCATTCCCCACCACCTTCAAAACTCATAAGGCAAATAAGATTGCCTCAAACTGTTAGTCTGATTTAAAAGAACTATATCACATGACTTATAAATAATTTTCCTTTTCTTGTTCTGCCAAGACTTTTGAGTTCCTGGCTTTGGCAGTGAAGCATGCAGGTCTAATTCAAAAACATTTCAATTCAGTGAAAGGAATCTTTCTGACTCTCAAGGCTAAATTAAGATTGATGTTCCTTATCATAATTAACTATCATGCAGCTAGAGACGAAAATATATTAAATTTACAAAATAATGTGAAAAATTAAAGTCTGTCAGTAAGAACTAATAACACTTTTGAACAAGTATCAGCAGGACTAAATCTTACATGGTACTGTGGATATCAGCCCAGACCTGCAAGATCTGACTGATTCCAAGGCACTTAAGAAGAACTGCACAGTGCAGAGCACCATGTCACACTCATTCTCAGATCAGTAACCCTTCAAGTATTTTGCAAAATGCTTTGAGATTCAGCACTTAAACTCCAGCCTGAATCACATTAATTATTTCAGTTCTGCTAGCTGAAAAAATACCCCAACCCTTTCCTTTATGAATCATTTTCCTCTTAGTTAATTTAGAGCTTTAACTCATTGGAACACAGGGGACTTCTCCTATAGACAAAATAGGACACAGGCTGTTCCATAAATTGCTACCAGGTGCACATTACTAACCTGGGGAAGTGTTCACAATTAGTCTGCCTTGGTTCACTTCACGTGAAAAACAACAAAAAAGTTCAGTATAAAATATCCAGAGTTGATTTGACACAGGCAAATTCTGCCACCTTCATTCCACTTGAGAAGAAACCCAAGCTAAAACTAAACTAATTAAAATCACAGAATTAGCCACTAGTACCATAAGATGGAATAGGACTGAGAGTTTTTCATGTCATAAAGTGTACCACATACAATCAGTCTTGTCCTGCACAGAGCACATGTCCAGCTGTGTAGGCATGGAAATTGACACTGTTGATGCATGGATCCCAAACATCAAATTACTAATGCCCACAGATGAGAGTTATGGAGCACCTGGGTCTCCTGCTCACCTAAATGGGAGCTGCTACTTGCTCTGCCTCTAAAGAACTTTTCTCTGGTGATTTGGTAGGAGACTTAATCTTTTTAACCTTCAAATACGTGTAGGATTAAGAGCGGAAAAAGACTCATCCCTACTTTCAGCTGTCATCCCAAACTCAAGAACACCCCTGCTTTCCTTTACTGCTCTGGTATTATGCCATATGCCCTTTCCAGAGCAAACATTTGGAAAAATTAACAAAGGTGATTTTTAATAAGGGCTGGCTTGCCTGGTAACAATAAATCCAATAAACAATAGGTTGCTCTGAGATTATATTCAGAACACACTGAGAATTAAAATGCAACACATAAAGGCAAATAATTGAATACACATGGGATTAGGACCCTAAGTGAGGCTGAAACATGAACTATTAAATTTATATTCTGGCTTCACTATCAAAATTGAGTTCACTCAGCAGCAGTTCCCACCAGGGTTTCACTGCTCAATATATTTTTATCACTATGCAGCTTGAGCAGTATTTTTGATCAATTCCTAAAATCAACATCTGAATGAGGTGGGTCATTATTTTTCTGCTGAAAAAATGCCTTCTTTAAACCTTGTTAATCAATATGCCCAGTTTAGGCTACTGTACAACTTACACAGCCAGCTGTGCAAATAGCAGGAGCTGGAAAGCAGCTTCCAGAGCCACTTGGTTGGCATTGCCATTTATGTGAAACTCCTCATCAGGAGCAAATTCAGGTTAATTGCAGCGGGGAGAATTATTAGGTGCCCTCTGGTAGCTGATGCCTCCTTTCATTAGCCTGGGGACTCCAAACCCCTGGTTCTTCCCTGAGATTCTTTGCTGAAAACACCTCCCTGTGCAGAGCAGTGGCAGTTGTTTACTCCTGCTTGAGATGGTGGAAAATTACTGATGTGCCTTCTCAGTGTCACCTCGTTTGCTGGGAAAGTTTTGATAATTAGAGACAAGACTGTTTGCCCTTCTCTATCATTCTGGTAACTGCAGATGAGTGATGTTAAAATGACCGTGCCTTGTTTTCTCCAGTGTACCAGCATCCCAGTACACCAGCTCTGCAGTACCCTCTGCTACAGCAGTGGCCAGTACCTACAAAAGATGGGAGACTGGCCTCAAGAATTGGAGGCAACTAATGAGGGGGATGTAATAGGGCACCTGGGTATCTCCATTAATGAGTGCTATAAACTGCAGATATACAATTGGAGCAATTCTCTTACTGTACGTGTTTCTGTAAAGCTGATTACTGCACTGTCTGGGCATTTAATTATGCACAAATGAGAACAAAACCAAAACAGGGGAGAACAAAATGTCACAGTGCTTCAAGCTGTCCTGTCAATCACTGGGCTTCACCTGCTTTCAAGCACAGGAAACACCAAAGCTGGGGCCGTCGAGCCAGGAAAACTGCTGCTGAATTAAAGGATTGTTGTCCCCATGGTGGAGCCTGAAGAAAGCACCTAGGTGAGGTACCAAGTCTCCTGAGGACATCGTTCCAGCAGGCAGGGAGGCTGGATGTGCCAACTCACTGTGGCTGTGAGGGAAGGGAATGTGGTAAGGGAAAATCAAGAAGGGGAAAAGCAGCACCATGGAGTGATCCATTCTGGGACTTGGACAGAAGCATGAATGTAAGAGATGGAAGATGATGGCCTTAATCCATTTTGGTGTCCCTACTTGATTCACTTTTCTAGGATATTCCACATTTAAGAATACACCAAACCATCCATCTGCAGGTGAGCATGGTTAAAAAAAAGACACCTTTTCTCTCTTTAAGCAAGGCAAATAACACACTGCTATATCAAATCACTCTACACTATTATTTCCTCTGCAAGGAGCAGAGGCTGGCAGACAGCTTGTCCTGCACGTTCCTGCTTTCATAGAGGAAATTAATGAGGACAAGTTTCCAAAGGATACTTACTGCATTTCTACTCTAGGTTACTGCTGGGGAATGGAGAAGATGGACAGATTGGTAGTACAATCCTGCGTGTTGATTTTCCCTAGGAAAACCAGTGTGATGGCAGGTGCTTGGAGCATTCAAAACAGGTACTGAGGTTTTCACATCTGGCAGAGGTTTGTAAACCTGCTCTACACCTTAGGCAGATTCACTTTCCTTGTGCTTGAACTTCTTAAGGCAGAACAGATTGGTAAAAATTATATTCTTCACCGTCTGATCTGCAACACTATTTCAGCTGCCACTATAAACATCTTTGCAGCTACATCTGGGAGAGATTTTCTTCCACAAGTGAATTTTTAGGATACAGCATTGCATAATTACTCAGTTCACTATTCTGCTAAATAGTTTGTAAGAGCATGAAAAATCCCTTCACTGTGTTCTACAACAAGAAGAAGTAGTTTATCTTGCTTAAAGTTACATTTACACATGCTGCCAATCCCTGCAGTACATGATGAACATAGTTCTGAGTCATGAGATCACCTCTCAGCAGAGAGAATCAAAAGCACTTTTGGTAATCAAAGGTAATTAACTATATATGGTTAAAAGTCTCTCTGGCCAAATGGGGATTAACATAGATACTAGATTTACTACATCTACAAGATATAAACAAAAGGTTCTTACTGTTATTCCAAACACACAATATTCATTAATAAATGCAGTGATGTTCTGCATATAAGCCATTTAGTGATGGGTCCTACTTCAGGAAATTACATATTTATTGCTTTCATTGTAAAAAGCATTTATTTGTTTAAATGCTGCTACTTACTCTTAAAACTTTTTCTTTTAAATAACTGTAAGCAAATATAAAATATCATCACTGAGATTAACAATAAAAATGAAATGGTCCAGTGAGCTGGAATGCAAGGAATAGTTTGCTATGGAAACTGTTGACTTAGGAGCTTTCATCATAATGACTTCACATCTGAATATGGAAACAGATTCATTCTTACATTAAATCTCTCCTTTTCAAAACCTTGGTGCATACTAGAATACAGAAAGGTGCAGCAGGTTTTTCAAAAGAGTATGGATATGTGTTTTCCTGAGTTCATACTCTCCAGCTGGAAGGATCCAAGGGATGCCCTGGGGGAACCATCCCCATGCAGTCCCATCCACACACCAGCACACTGCCCAATCCCACCCCAGTCCCAGACACACATACACAGGCTTTTAGGGAAACACGTCAGGAGTCTCCTTCAGCCACAGGCTTGTCCTCATTTCTCTTCTCCTTCCTTGTGCTGCCAGTTGGGAAGGATCTGAAGCCTGATTCATGACCAGCGTTCACTCTGTGTTTGCCATCTTCCCACATACCAACTCTGATGAGTGAGTGTGAGCGCATGAGAGTGCAACTCTCATGTTGTAACCCTTATCTCCCAGCAATCACCCCCATGAGATACAAGAGGGACTTACAGAGCCCTTTGGAGCCACCCTTACAGGGAAGAAGCAGCACAGAGCTACAGTGGGGTGTGAGAGATCTCCTCAGACCAGGAACCCACGGGATTTGCCCTCAGGGAGTCACAGCTCCAGTTTAAGAGAAGGCAAATATTCAAAAGGAGATGAGTTCTACAATAAATGGGTTTATTTTAAACTGGCAAGATAGGCTCTGGATGTCTTTCATGCAGAGCCACGAGCTCTTCCTCTACATGGTTCTGCCTCTGAGGAGGGTTCCTGCTTCAACACTGGTGCTGATCACTCAGTCCCACCATCTGTTACACCTTTCTCAATCCCACACAAGCTAGTGAGGGGTCTGCATTAGGCTCTTACCCACCCACTGCTGGCAAAACCAGATACCACACTGGGATGACAGAATGACTAATCTGGAGTTACCCCATCACTCAGACTTGTCAGACTGTGGCTTGATACATGGTGTGACCCTATCTCTTTGCATGGCCAGATCAGACTATTTGTTTTCTGTAAAGCCCCTTCACTACTAGTGACAATTTTTCTTCTTGATAGAGACTGTTGCAGATATTATTCTGGGCTGGAATACAGACAAATAAAAATCCCAATGTGAAGGTTAATGTAGAAATCCTCCTGAGACAGTAATATAAAACAATGTGCATTTCCTCCAGCAGACTATTTAAAAGATGTCGAGCATACAGATGCCATTCTCTTCTGCTCAGAGACACTGTAACTGTGACCAGTGAGCCATAGTGGGCAGAAAGAGTACTCCCAATGGCATAAAAGATGAAGGATTTGCTTCTAGAGTAGGATCTCTGGAGACACAATATCTCACTCTTATGAAAACTACTACCCTGCTGTAGTCCCAGCTGATGTTTGGCAAGACTAGTTAATACCCGAAACTAAACAAAAGAAAAATACGCACAAACCAGTAAAAGCATTTCAGTAGAGATCACAGTACCTAAAATAGCCACCACCTCGTCATCCTGGATGACTTCCAAGGATCCTGAGACCACAAAGCAAAGAGCATCAACGCTTTCCCCAGCATGATAGATGAGGTCCCCCGGGGCACAATGGATGGTCTGGAACTCCACGGCCAGGGCTCGCAGGCAGCCGTCGCTGGCCAGACGGAAGGCAGGGTGCTCGTTGAACACTTTCCTGTTCAGGTGCACACAAATATCTGCTCTCATGTCCTTTGGGCAAATTGAGAGAACCTGAATAGAAGGAAGATGAAAAACAATCAGCTGGTAACGTGACACCAGGCCAACACTTTATTAAACAACTGACTGGATTGATCTGAATCTACCTGGGGGGATCCATCCATCCATCCATCCATCCATCCATCCATCCATCCATCCATCCATCCATCCATCCTCCCAGTCATTTCATAAAGCTTCTGGTGGGAGTTTTATCCTGATTTGGGGTAGTCTTTTTCTACCCATCTACTGCTTTCATTGCAGCTGAAAGGGTCATGTGGAAGTCAGGACTATTCTGTTACACTGTGCTCATTTCTAAGTTTTCACAGTCATTTTCCAGAATTGCAGGTGGCACTACTAGGTTCTGTTTGTGGGTATCCCTCCAGACTTGGTGCCCAGACTATCCTCCTGCTGCTATGCTCAATCCCTGCAGGACCACAGAGCTGAAGGAGCCTGAAGACACAGACCAACCATTCACAATAGAAAACACCACATTTTGTTCACATCCAAAGAACTCAGGTCTCCAAAGCCTTGATGTAGGTGATCACTTACCAACATATATGAAAAGAAATTCAGGGTTCAGTTTCAGTGAGACATACAAATAACCTGCCCAGGAGGGCTTACAGACTAGAAAACCCAAGGAGATTAGAAGAAAAAGGAAGTATAATGAAACTTTATTAAGTGTAAAGGTGAGTGAAAAACTGTCCTGTGAACATGAAGACATCTTTATAGCAGATCAATTAGATAAGAGCTTCAACTGGTTTCTTACCTTAAATAGCCTTCCCTATTGAAACAGTAACACAAATGCACCTGAAGAAAGAAAGTGAAAACCCGTGGGTCTTGATAGGTTTTTAAACTGTATGTTTAGTATTTGCACATCCTCCTAAACACATTAACATCCTTATAACTCCATAATGCCTGGTAGATAATTGCATTGAGAAACCTACAAAACCTTTCAAATTTTTTCTAGGATAAATAACAGAAAAGAGCATAAGGCTAAGAGCACTCTGGAAGTCTCATATAAAGAAGGCTACAAATCAATAGTACTGATTAATTTTCTCATTGTATAGAGTAAATCTGGCAGCTTGCTCTGTAGACAGTGTGGGAGACAGGGACATTGGGTCAATGAGTTGACCATAGAATATTAGCAGAGAGACACCCTGACTAAGCTCTGAGGCAAATGGTCATGTTAATAATGAACTAAAGCCACGATTTTAATTTCTGTTTAATGCAGAAGAGGTATAGAATACATTATTGCAAAGCACTGCTAAAGGTCCTAAAACACAGATTATGAGAAGAATAAACAACTTCCATTTTAATAATAATATTTAGTCCTTTTCTTATTTAAATCAATCAAAGTTTCTTTGCAGTCAAAGACATAATGAATGCAAAAAGGTGAAACAGAAGTTATTCTATTTGTACTATGACAGTCTAAGGTGAGAAGGGGCTACTGCAACCACCTGCACTAATCTCTTGCACTCAACAATTTTCACATCAATCCCTGAATATCTGGTAAAATTATAGCCTAGATGGCCTTGATTTAATGTTTTCAAATGATACAGGGTAGTTGTTCCAAGGGACAGCTACTCTCTCTTTCAAAATGTGTTGTTTCTGAACTGATTTTTTTTCAAGTTTCAGTCAACAGACAGAGACTTATCATCTTGCTCAGATAAAAGACCTGCAATCATTGGAAATTTCTTCCACATGTAGGTGTTTATAGAATATGATCAGGTCACCTCTCACCCTCATCTTGAAAAAACAAGAGAGGTAGACAATGCTTCTTGTGCCTAACACTATGGAACTCTTTCGAAACTTTCCCCTCCATGAGGTTTTCTCACCTTCTCAGAGCTACCAGATAATTAGTTCTTATTAGATTTAACACAGAGTAAGTAAATTTGGGTTAATGATATTTTTTGTAACAAAATGTTGTACAGAACACATTAAAATACCCTGCATAGGTGTGCTTTATCATAAAAACTAATACTAAACAACTTGACAAGACATATTCTCCATAAACCACCATTTGCATTAGTAATAATGTCTTGTTTGAGTCACTGTTGACCGTATCCTGTAACACATTTCCATAATTTTATTAGGGACAAATGTCAATTTTAAAAACTTCTATTTACCCGAGTCATTCAATTAACCATTAGAAATATGGGCATACCATAGTTTTTCAGTAAAAAACAAAGATTACTTTGGAGAGAGATTGTTTCACCTCGTCCACTCTGCTTCTGGATCACACAGAAAGTTTGTCTTCATTATAATAAAACAGAAACATGCCATCTTTCTTCATCTCAATAGTAACTTACTGAAAAATTCTACTTTCTTTTGCACCATGATTGATGATTTTTAACATTTTTATCTACTCTCGGGCCTGAATGATGGTTGCAAGTTTTTTATGTCCCTTTAAAACTTTCAGAAATGTAAGTGCTTTTGACTTAACAAGGCCACGAGCTAGGAACTCTCAAACACTGCTCCTAAGAAAAATATCTGTGTTCACACATGAGTGATTAGCAAATTTTATCTTTTAAACTTCCAAACTGCAGGAAAAATTCGTTGGGTTAATGATAAGGTTGTTCCCCTGCAGAATCTGTAAGATTGTAATCTGTAAGATTCTGAGATGTTCCACGACCTTTTGTGTTTTGGAATGAAAAATAATTGTGTCCCTCAAGAATACAAGCCACTTGGATGCAAAGCAGCAAACTATTTCCTCACAAATACAGGCTTCAATACAGAGTATTAAAAGTGAGCACTCAAATAACTGTTCTTTTTTATAGACACAAAAAACATATAATCACATACTGTAATATGAAAAGACAGAAAAAATTCCATTGCACAGAAAAAGCTCATCTTAGAAAGCACAATTCAGCTATTTTCTGATGTCATGATAAAGTGATTTTCCTAATGACATATCAGTCTATGTAGATATATGGAGACATCCCTTATCAACTAATACAGCAGTAAATGAGTAACGATCCAAGAGTTAACCAGGAACAAATATTCTTAATCTAAGTTTTCTTGCTTCCTACACAGGTATTGAGAATAGAGAACGAAATAAACGACAACTAAGAGAAATATTTAACATTAAAAGATTTGGCAAGGTATTGTTGACTGCTAAACATAAATGTAGCTATACATAGGGAAAAAAAGAGAGCAAAGAGAGACAACTGAAACATTCAGGTACATGCTTACTGTACATTGCAAGGGCTCCATGAGCTCCAACCTGACTCAGCAGAACTTTTTGTGTTTACAAATACCAATGCCATGAATTCAGAAGTCTCACAGATGTCACCAACTTCTCTATTACTTGTCCTGTAGACAGGGGTTGTTGGTGACATGGGTTACAGTAAGTAGTAATTTTCATACTTTCAAAAAGGACACATAATGTGACACAGGATTACACAGATGCATTTGGAAGCTAATGATAAGTAGTTCAAAGACCCTAAGATTAGAAAATGAGCACTTCAAATTCAGATAAATATTTGACTGAAAATGATCCCTTATTGATAATACAAGACATGGACATTCTCATTGTGAAATACTCTTACTGAGATCTCAGCATTTTTAAGGCAGCAAGCAGCTAAAAAGGTACAAACTAGTAGCAACATGCTTGTCCCTGAGTCCATATGGTATAAAAATCCACACACATGGGTGTAAAAAAGAAAACCACTCAGAGGGAGAGGATATCCTGTAATGCTCAGTCAATTTTTTCACTGTAAAGGAAATGCCTCCAACACACCACGTTAATAGAACCAAAGTCTAGCTGGGACATTTGTTCTACTCTGTGTATTCTTTCAGCAGCACAAAGCCACCAACACAAATTTCTTAGGAGGAAATTTCCTTAGAGATTTTAAGACCTTTCTCAGTGAAACCTGCAGTTTATAAGGCAGGCAGGATATTAAGGTCGCTGACAGCAGTGTTTTACTAACTGATGGGTTTGGAACTCACGGCTTGGAGCGGGAAGTCTGCCGGGACCAGATGCTTGTGCTGCTACAGAAGTTGTTCTGTAATAAATCTGTAGCCACAGACTTTGCAGTCAGCTTTCCCATATGCATCCAAGCAGCATGAAAGAGCAGAACCTGCTATGTATCAATGCAAAATCAGAGGAGAAAGCTGAATTCTACCCAGAGGGAAATCTTTGCTGGCTGCATAAACTCTCACTCCACTAGAAAAAGAGCAAGGCTCTGTATCACACATGAACAGCACACATGTATCCACAAAGACCTGAACCACTACAATGCTGAGAGAGGAGACAGTAATGCACAGAGTAACATCACCTTCCCTCTGTGCACAGAAAGCTAGACCTCCTCAAAGTCAGCATAAAACAATTACTGAGCTCTGCCATCCCTGCCTGGCACTCAGCTGATACAGACCCCAACACGACACCCAGTGCAGACTCAACACCACCATCATCTCTAGAGCATATATAAAATGTTGATGGTGTGGGAACAGCTTGTGGTTGCTGCTAGAGATTGGGAAAGGGAGTAAACAGCTCTGGAAGACCCACAGAGAATTGGCACAAAATGTCTCACTATCTTTTCAGCTTGAGATCTGTAATGGGGTGGGAGTTAAATTCCCAAGGAGGAGGTTCCACCTGATTTTTTAACTCTCCCATCTGTTTCCTCAGCATGGTCAGGCAGTTTAAGATAAGCCCCTAGAACAGCTCTAAGAACTCTACAGGGAGCAGAGATTATAAGAAATTCAAAGAAAAGCAAATGAATCAAAACAAAAACTGTACAGATTAAGAGCATGTCCAAACAATATCTTTTAGGATGGGTTTATAGGTTTAAGTATTTGTTAAAAAATCTTCCCCTGATGGAAAACACTACAGGATGTCTTAACAGATACTACATGACTTGTTAAGACTTGTTAACAAAGAGTGCAGAGGCCAGTGAATCACAAGCATTATCTATTGTCAATCCTCTTTCAGTGCACAGGATTCTCACTTTCTGGGATTGTAGGTAGGGAACATATTGAGTGATACTCAAGAGATGAGCTTAGACAGTCTTTGTGGTGTAATAACAGGGACTGTTTCCTAAATTAATAACTGTACCATGTATCAGAGATACTAAGAATGTCAGCTTTGGAAATAAGTAAAATAATTGAATGTCTTTTTTATTTTGTGGAGAAAGGCCATTCTGGGTTTTCAGACATATTCAGCAGTCATAATCAAGGTCAGTTCTTTCCAAAAAACCCACAATACTCACTACGCACCTGACCGAATTACTCAGATTTTTAGAAAGATTTGGCCCATTTGAATGTTGAATTCTTTTTCAGGCCTGGATAAAAGTATTACATTTGACAAAGGATGGAGGCCAAAGAGACAAAGGTAAGGAAACAGCCGACTGGCAAACCACAGAGCATTTTCCTGTAATAATCAGGTAATTTTGTAAGTAACTCAGAGGTGATGTATGGAGCTGAGCAGTAATTAACCCTGCATTGCATTAGGGTAATCGTCAATACATTACTGAATATCTTTGCACTAAGAACCAATTTTCAGCAACAATGGTGTGTTCTGTTTTAATTGCAATGAAATCCAAGGTCATTAGAATTTAAATGCTCAGAAATCAAGATCTGAAAATCACATCTAAGTTGAGTTTGGCTTGTTTTCTTCTTAATAATACATGAGCAGAACCAATGTTTAAAATGGACAGATTTGGTGGTATAGTAATAAAACTGACTGGTTGGGGGTTTTTTAACTGAGAAACATGCAAAAAATCCCTAGAAATTGGCTGTAGAGTCCATTAAATTCCATTTTGTCAACACAGACAGAATCTGGCCAAGGGTTTGAAAATCGGGAAGATGAAAAGCATTACTATGCTTTTTAAGGAATCAAGTGGCTCACTAGAACAGAGGATATGGCACTTAAATAATGCACTTAAAACTGTGGCACAAATCTACTGATGGCCCAAAGTAGTAGATCCCAGGTCACCTAAGGGACATACATTTAAAGATTTTACTGCTTGCAGTTTTGCTGTAATATCTATACTAAGCAAAATTATTGCAAAGCCTTCTAATGGAGCAAAGGATAGCAGACTACAGGGAAATCTATCATTAAAAATCAACTATTTTAGATGAAAGAAGAAAAAGAAAGATCAGAAAGAATATGGCATACATCCAGGAATTTTTCAAGTCACAACAGTTTTTAGAGCAACAGCTTCTGGCACAAAGGTCACCCCTGGAAGAATCAAATCGATCAACGGATTATTTTATTTCATGCATCTTTTGGAGGTGGCTTTATTTTACAACATGCACCATTACGTAGAGACATTCAAGGAAATGGAGAATGAAAAGAGATCTGGAGAAGACCTTCCCAAGATATGGCCTCTAGAGCTGACAGCCCCTTTATCTGATCCATCCCTTTGGTGGCAGTGCTCAGGAAACCATCTGACCCATCCACTCAGGTACTTATTCCTCCAAGAAATAAGCTCAGGAGCTGCTCCCTAGCCCTGGCATTTCCTCAAGCATGACAGGTTCACAGTTTATTCTGTATCAATCCCAAGATACACACATCCAAGAGGCAGAGATAACTGTGGACAATCTTTCCTGGCTCTGCAGAGTGCATACAGGAGGTAAATAATCCACACTATCCACAGAGGTGAAACAGAAAGCCCCACCGGTGCACAAGCCCTGCTCGTGGACCTGTGTGAAGGACAGTGAGACCCTGACCATGTCTCCTGCATCCCACTCTCCAAAGAACCATGGATTCACACTGTACCTGGTCCTAGCTCAGCTCTGTGAGGTGAGGGACGACTTCTTGTTCACTTCCTGATCTGCAAGGAACGACCAACAACCTCGCTTCTACAACGAAACAAAAATACTTGTCCAAACGATTTTTACCTTCCCTTTTCAGCAGGGAATTCTGTGTCGCTGTCACAGCTAATTTTGTAGAAGTTCTCTTTGGCCATGAATCTCAGAAGCCTTCTTCCCTGGTCATCCATGAGGAAATCCAGTCAGCACTTACAGACACCTCTATGCAATGGGACATGGTAGGAATGGCAGCCTGATTCCTCTATTTGTCTCAGGGTATCACTAATTATTTTGTGTCTTCTTCTCTTGAAGATCTTATTAACAGCAAACATGAATAAACTGCACTGTCCTCATGCAGATGAATGCTTAACAAAGTTACAGCCTCGGTCTATTTACCATAAACCCATCTCTCCTGTACGAAAGCTTAGTGTGCCAGCAGTGAACGGTCTTGATACTGTGTTATTTTCTCATGATTTCCATTTCAGTCAGTGCAATGTGAAATTGGCTCTCATTATCCCAATTGCCATTGATGTTCAGGTTGAAACTAAATAAGATGCCTTTTTTCTCTTTCAACCTATGGCTTTTCTGAAGGAAACTACTGGTAAAACATGATAGACATTTATTTAATTGCTTTCTGAGCAAATTCTGAGCCATACAATAGCACAGAGGTCAAGAAGAGAAAATCTTTGGGTTTTACTGACATTTCAGAGTGTTATCATTAGATAAGACCTTGAAACATCTGCATGTTAGTTAATGGTTGTTCTGCTTTCATGGATAATGACCTATTTCTTACAGAAGAGCTAATATCTATAAATTTCTCATTTGCTGCCTAGAGATTTTAATAAAAACTCAAGATATTTGAATTCAGTGTGTTTCATATATCTAATTATTACTGTAAAGGTTTTATTCAGCTGCTTAAAAATGGTCATGTACAGAGCCTCTTTTTTACCTCTTACAAAAAAAATCCAGCAGGTTCTGATGGATGAGAGACACTGTTTAGTGTATAAAGGCTTCTCAGTTTTGTCATGTTTTTATCCCTGCTCACTAATAGATGAATAACCCTGAAACCTGTATCATTAAACATAAAAAAAATAAATCCCATCTTGTTTGAGGCACTGTAACACCAGGAGATGAGTCCATGTGCATGTATTACATATATCATCCCAGCTGTCAGAGGAGGGCTCTCATGTTTAAGTGATTTAAGATTATAGATCAGAGGCCACTTGCTTCCCCGTAAGTAATAATAATAAATATGCTAATGCTTTTAGTGTCATTGTTAATTCCTTGTTTGTGGACACTCAGAGACAGGCTCAAGTGCTGTGGTTGAAGACAGAATCTGAGAATGAGCTATTCCCAAGGAGATCAGGGAAGACAAAATTCAGAGCTTACGGCACCGTCACTTCAGTGTGGGAGACCAAGTCTTCTTCCACATACAAGGAAAACAGAGTGAGGCTTTAAGACAAAGTTCTGTTTGTGACATCTTGCTACACAAGCAGAAAGGACTAGATCTTTATTTAACCTCCTCCATGCTGACTTTCACTTTGCCTTGAGTTTCCATGTAAGGACTCAACAGTTTTAGTCAAGGTCTTCTTCGGGACTACACAAGGAGTGTGTCATTCAAGGATAAATATTTGAGATCTGAGGCAACAAATCAACACATGTGAAGTGGTAGTAATTCCAATCAAGTCACTAACTTGTATTTTAACTTCAAACATACTAATTTAAAATCTTCAATTATCAAAGAAACACATGCACGTTTTTACTCTTATTCCATAAATATTAGGAACATTCAACACCATAGGAACCTTCCATAACATTCATATAAGTAATCTATTCTGTCTTCTTGTTCTTTGAATTTTTGAACAAATCCATTTCAATCCATGCTGAGTGACTGAATACTACAAGTTTGTGGCAAATTATGTAGCAAAACACATTTCAGTGTGACAACGCAGATATATTTTGAACAATTTAGGATGTAATAGTGTATGTTAGGTTGAAAAACATCTGTCTGAGCTGTTTGATGGAAAATGAAAAGTTGAAATTCCACACTAATTATCATGTGTCACGAGCACACATGTTTTGCATGATAATAAGAAGTTTAGTGGAAAGTTCATAAAAATTCAGGAGAATGGGAAATCATCTGATGCAAATATATCCAGACAATAGACTGGTCAGAACAGAGCTTTGAAAAGCAGACTGGGAAAAACCCCTAAGGTCAGGTCCAGGCCGTCTGACAAAGCAGTGCAGAAAAGCAATTCAAGACCTGGGACAATAATTCCCTCTTCCAACCTATGCTAGAGCACTATCTGAATTTAGCAGCTCAGCTGGAGGCGGAGTATAGTCCCATTAGTTCCACTAATTATCTACAGTAATAAATCTGAATTGACAGTGGGTACCTTAGAGGTCCCTGCAGTGTGCTCCCAGCCACTTGCTGCTCCAGGTTTGGTACAGACAGATTTAATTTAAACACAGAGGGTCTTAGGCCAGGGCTGGAAGGGGTAATGAAGGAACTAAGACAAGAGAAACAATCCACCCGAGATGACTAATCTCTGGGACTGTACCACTGTTTCTGTGATTTTTCAGATGGGATTTACAGCATTTCCTCATCTGTTTTGGTAAAGCACACCATAACACCCTCCTGAGTGGAGGTAAATGTAGGAAGACTGGCTATGACACAGCTTTCCAACCTTTTGCTAAAGCTAAGTTCCTGCAGCAGAAAGCAAACTGTCTGATCCTTACACTCATAGAGACCCTGGGATGCTCTGTGCAGGCACTACAGGCCACTGTTGCTGTTGCTTTTGCAGATTTGCTGGCTGTAAGGGATACAAAACCCCAAAATATCCAAACCAGTGCTCTAGTTCTTACTTTTATCCTGTTCTTTCCTAGCATGGGCTTTTTTTGGGAAGCTGGATTAGCTGCAACTACTGAGGTCCAGATGCTGAGGTTCCTGAAATCCTTCCACTGTTTTAAATAGCTTTTGGATGCAGGCCTATGTTTAGGCAAGTCTTCACCAAGAGAAAATTGTTAAAATCCTAAGTCCCAGATTTTACAGGCATATTAATTATCCAGCTAAGCAGCCACTCCATTTTGCAGACCAGAGAACACTGCTTACCATGAATTGAAGATTAGGGCTCTAACTGCATTTTTATAATCTATAAAACTGGACATGCGGAAACTATGGAAGGAAATTTCAGTAATTAAAGCATAGGTTCTCCTAATTAACTGCAAAGCATCATTAAAATCTAATGAAACTGTAGTGGAGTAACACAGGGCTCTGGCTTAACTGCAAGGAGATAAATACAAATGAAAGTTGAATTTTCATGTGGTTTGAAGTTTACACAACAGGACTAAATGCATTTACAGTAGTTTACAATAAAAAAGCTCACTTTTAACACTGTATGAATGAGGATTGGAAAGTTAGGGTATTAGTGTACAAGAAGTTAACATGTTAAAGAACATGGCACACTGAAGCACAAGAATCAAAGAAATAAAAATATTTGTTACTTCAAGTAGTTGTATTTATGATGGTAAACTGAATTTCACTGCACATGGTTAATAAGAGAATTGCTGTTGCATAAGCACAATGTAAGACTAAATTTTTCAGTGTAGAGACTTCATCTTGGCATACCTGAACAATCTGCATCAGCATCCCATATTGCACAATAGATTCAACTGAGTAAAGAACTTCAAAGTTCTGCAAGCACTAGATAATTCAAGATACTAATCTGTCATGATGCTTCCTTACCTTCCCTTAGAAACTTGACATTATAGTTCTTAGGAGGGAAATTATGGTTACTGGAGCTTGAATGCCTGATTCAACCTGACATGCATCAGGTCCACAGAAGCCACAGGAGCATCTTTGATCTCCACTGACCAAAAATCTAGACCTAAAGCTGTTATATCTTGCCTACATTCAAGGTTAGACAGATTCACTGCACATACCATGCAGAAAGAGAGGCCCTGAGAACAGTTCATGAGGTCTGTCCTGGCACAGGATGAATCACTCTCTGAAGATGACCTTTAATCAGCTCTTGAAGAAACTTAAACGACTGGTCCCTTCTGAGAGCTAAAGTCCTGTAGGACTTCTACTCTGCAGGGATGCCAACAGTATCACATTCTCTGTAGCTCCCTACCAAAGGGCTAAAGTGCTAGTCCAGAGATTTTAGCTCAAGGAGATCAATCTCTACTGCCATTACATCCTATACTAATTACGCTGATGGATATGTCGATGTCCTGGGCATCAGCAAAAGGTCCAAGCCAATCAAACTCATTTAATTGCAACNNCTCATTTAATTGCAGCGCAGCGATGTCAATACTTCTCAGAATAATACTGATGCAGTTTAGACACCAAATTATGCTCTTGGACTAATTTGAAGACCTATTTCCCATTGATTCCAATAGTTAAGTATATTAAAATTATTTAGTATTTAGACAATCTAAGACTGGAAAGCAGAAAACATTTACCATAATGAAAAATAAAGGCATATTTGCAAAGCAGCAAAACAGTCCATTTTTAAAACAACCAGGTTTTGTTCCAAACACAAACATAATAAAGGAGTAGCATGCAGTTAAGAATTTGTTAGTAAGTTACATGCTCTTATATAGTCCTGTTTCTCAGAAAGCATAAAATGGACACAGACTCTTGCTATCCAAACTGTTACCTTAGGTACTCATACCTTTTCTGTGTCTATTCCTTTAGACATGGACCAGGTTGAGACAATATAATCCATGACTCTTTCACTAAGGCCTTTTGGGACTTGATATAATTTTAGGAAATCCCTCACATTGTTCAGCATCTCATGGTATCGGTTGGTGTTGGCATACATTTGCTGGAAAATGGTGGTCACATTTCCAAAAATAGTTGCATAAAGAAGAGCTGAAAAAAAAAATGAAACAGAAATTGAAAATAAACATTTATGCTCTAGTCAATATCAACCATAATTCAAGGAAAATGCCAGAAAATTTTGTGCTTGGTTACAAATTACTGCAAATACATAGATGTAAACTGAAAATTTCTATTTAGGCACACATTCTCACGTACATATGTGTTAGAGAATTTTTTCTGATTTTACTCATACAGCTCATACAGCCACCCAGTGTGCATTAATTTACAAAATCAGTCATACGGATAACATCCACATATGGAGTTATTTAAAAACAGCCAGGGCATTTTAACTCTATAGTAATCCAAACTAATTTTCAAACATAGCTTCAGCCTGCCAGTAAATGTTGAAGGTACTATCCAAAGAATAATTTTGATCTCCTGTAAGACTGGTTCAGCTACTACATGCTATGAGTAAAGAATGGCCTCAGTCCCAACGATGGAGTGAAATGGAGAAGAAAGGAACCCAGGAAGCCTGGCAAGGAGATAATGATACAAATGAGGTCCTGTGTCAATGGCCAAGAAGTTGACAAGAAAGATTCAGAGTGGCATTTCACTAATATCACAACCAGCCCTAGCAGATGACTTGGCTATGTGATGCCAACTCCAGATGCCAGTCACTAATGATTCTAAGGAGAGAAAAACTGGACCAGCAAACAACAGAAAGTGCCACTGCTGAAGGCACATGAGCGGGGCAGGAGGAAGACAAGGCAGACTAGGAAGTACTACCTGAAACCCACTCCTGGAATTATCTTCTCTTCCAATTCTTTGCTTTCCAAACATGGCAGTGTTACTGCAAGTCAGTTGAGTTATGCAACACTGAAAAATCACCAGCCATATTTAAGAAAATTGCATGTTTTGAGAAAGTATTTCCAAATTAAATGTCATCAACTTCAGTATACTATCATAAATGTGATACAATGAATACTAACTGATGGAGAGAAGTTAATTTCTAAAGCCTAAAATTGGCAAAGCATTTAAGCCAAAACTTAAATGAACACCTTTATTGGAGCTGTCTTCAATAGTAGTGGATTGAAAGATGTTCTCAAAGTCAAGCAAGTTTTAGGTGCCTTACTGAGTCACAATGTAATTATCCTTGCAAGCAATACCCAAATTACGCTCTTACATTAGACACTACAGATTTTGCAGAAAGGAGAAATATTCTGCTATCTCATAACACCAATGTGCCTCACCACTTCTGCTCTTGACATTACCAAACACAGAGAAATGTGCCTGTCATTTTTAATAATCTTTGCTCAGAGGTACTTTATAGCAGAATTCAGCTACGCATTTCCATATTGCTGTTTTTTGAAAAACAACTGCAGCCTACAAATGGCAAGAAATAACCCACTGTGAAAGGAAAAAATGTCTTTTATCACTCAGTGCATAATGTCTTCCCTCTACAAAACCCATTTCTACCTCATTCCAGACAACTCGCTTTGTTTCACACTGATTTACTATTGTTCATCACCCCTATTTGAGAGGTGGCATTTTCAAAGAAACACAGTGCTTTCCTAAAATCTGTCTAATAGAAAAATTGTACTTCCATCTCTCGCAGTACTTTTTATGTGTCCAGGTAAAAATCAGATGTTGTCGTTCATCACAAATACAAGAACACACCAAACAAGGTCATATAACGTGTAGCAAAAATGAACACAAGGTTCAGCTTTAGAAAACACAGCAGATTAATACTCTATGTGATGTTCAGAAATAAAGCTCATTGCAAGGGTAAGTGTTTTCCTTGCTTTACTAATTGCTGCAACATATCTGCGAGCTACTGAAAGGTTTCCTCTACCTCTGTATCCATTCAGATATATATCAACACTCACTCAGAGCACAAGGACATGCATTATAAAAAAGTCTAGATGGACGAATGCCATCTGACTGCTTTCTTTCTTCAGCTTTGTCTACTCTTTTGGACTTTTGCAGTAGGACAAACTTGATGAAGTGTTACTTCTCCTAAGTGCAAGATCCCTCATCCTTCTGAAGAACAGCTGCTGATTTATCATGCACTCATCTCATCAGGTATGTGGGGGCACGACATCTTGTCTTGTCTCTGATGTTAGATTCTTCTGCAAATTGCTATGACTATAAACGTATAGAGAAGCCCTAACTGCCCCCAAAGTGCTGTTTTTCTGCATGAGTAGAATATATGCAAGCCTGTAATGACACCTAGACTGCATAAGCATATATAATGCCTACAACCCAGTTGGCCATGAAAACCTACACAGAGGACACAGGCTGATTTAAAATGTGGTAACAGTGCCCTGTAAGGCTGGGAAAAAGAGATTCAATTCTGACACCTGCCAGGTCAGAAACAGCTAAGAAAGCCGTGGTGAAAACAGCTTGTCTGAAGCAACTGGCACCTATTACCTCCTCTTGGCAGAGACAATTTGTAGAAAATATATGGCCAGAAGAGAAATTCTAGTTCTATCTATCCTCATACAGGGTCCTTGAATTTTTTAAATTGTACTTAAAAAATACGTTTCTTCAAGAAATTAAGGATAGAATAAACCATTGGATAAAGCCTGCAAAATCCCTGTAAGCACTACCCAGCAATACCTCACTAAGCCAGAATCCACTAGTCTACAGGCTGTAGAGTCTGCACAGACAAACCCAGCATTATCCCTCTGTTGGAAACCAAAGCCTTCCTTTGCCTCCTATTGGAAATGGTAAAGACACATGACTGAGTTCATCCAAATCCTCCAATTCTCTCACAGGTTATTACATGGGGGGCCTTTGGCAAACATTTAAAGGGAACTTACTTAGATCTTCACAGCTTTGAAGCTGTGCCTCGATTCTCCCCACACGTGGTGCTTCCCTATGCCCACACTGATAGCTGGTGAGGCTGGTTTGCAGATTTTTGGGAGAGAGAAGATTTTTCACCATGGCAAAGAAAATCCACCTCTTCCTGTAAATCTGCTCCCCATCCCTGTCCTCTAGATGATAATTAGAAAAGGAGGTCATGTATAGAAAGATAAGATTTTTTGTTTTGCAGGTCTTGGTATGAAACAAAACAAGTTTGTGCTGCTAAGGAAATAAAAAATCTATTAATAAAATATTTTGCATCGCATTTGTTACACTTATTGTAACATTACTTGGGAGGGTCTACTGAGAAGAGCTTAGTCTTCCTTAAAAATACAAGTTACCTGCCTTTGCTCTTTCCCAGTCAGCTTTAGGCTGGGATAATTGCTTTGTCTGTGAATCTGACAGAGATGGAATAGCACAGGGAGGCGAGCTGGATCAGCTCCTTAGCTGGCAGAGATGTCTCAGCTCAGGAAGTGTGTTGGATTCCCTACGGATGGATGCACACGTGTAGGCACATACACAGACATGGACACACTGGTGAGCATCTAACAATGCTGTTACAAGGGTTTAAGGCTCTCCATCAATGACCCTTACTGCCTGTAAGTAGCAAACAAGGATTTCTCAGAGGATTCCTATTTAATGAGCAAATGTTGGAGTGACAAGTGTGAGTCTTACCCCTCACCTTAAAAAAACAAAGGCAGAGGAGCGCTACCGAGGGCATTTAACTTTTACTGTATTTTAGCTATTTTTGGCAGGCAGAATTGGCAGCAAATATAATCTGCAAAAGGTTCTGAAAGAAAATAAAATACTGTGCCTCTTTCGACAGTAAAAGTATTTGCACAATCTCTAAAGGAATCTCTAAAAGTATTCATACACTTTAATAGTTTTAACGTAGTCTCTCAGTTTACAATAAACAGGAGAGATAAGGTTGAAGGTGAAATTACTGAATTTTATGAAATTACTAGTTAGGTCAAACTGCACTTATTCACCTTCTCTTCAATGACCTGCATTTCTCTGAACATTTCCTGTTATGTACCTACAGTCATGCAATACTCATTTACTTACTTTTTCTATGTGTGTAAATCTGTAACAGTCTCTTCACTAGATTTTTATTGAGATCAATTTGATGCAATGATGAGAAAATATTTTTTCTGAATCCTAAAGGTGAGGTAAGTGGTCCAACCATTATTTTAGTTCCTATTTTTACTCTTCAGCGTGGAAAATCTCTCCAAATTACACACAAGGACCTAAGTACTATACATTTTTATACATCAAATGTGTGCTACTATATTTGTACTTACATAAAACATTTCTGAATGATTTAGCAATAGTGTTACATAAATTTTTTAGCCTATTTTAAAATACAGAACTTTCTGAAAAAAAAATGACTCAGAGTTACCTAAATCATCCCAAAGCGTTTCAGATCTCTTATTATCCTGACCAAATGCTAAATATGTCCGGAGAGGAAAATCTGCCTTAAGGAACTGAAGGCTTGATTGAGGGATCTGATTTTCCTTATGGCTTGGTCTATGCTAGACTATTATTAATAATAATCTAAGCATATACAATGTTCCTCTAAACTTCAATTGTAAAGTAGAAGATTAGCAAGGGGGTATCAGTCCCTTCTACCAAGTATCAAGTAACAAGATGAGAGGAAATGGCCTCAAGTTGTGCCAGGGGAGGTTTAGATTGGATATTAGGAAAAATTTTTTCCCTGAAAGGGTTGTCAAGCCCTGGAACAGGCTGTCTGGGACAGCCTTTCCATCCTGGAAGGCTTTAAAATATGTGTAGATGTGGCACTTGGGGACATGGTTTAGTGGTGGAGTTGGCAGTGACAGGTTAATGGTTGAGCTCCAGGACTTCACAGGTCTTTTCCAATTTAAATGATTCTATGCAGCCTTGATTCCGGAAAAACTACAGATTTTCATTTTTGCATGTTGAGAGTACCTCCAACTTCTTCAATCATTTTTTTTTAATAAGTTATTCCTGTAAGATTTTTAGATTAATATTATTAAAGCTCTTTCATTCAGGAGAGATACAATACAAACTCCGACAGACATTTAAGAAATACAGAGAAAAGCCCAGTACCCAAATTTCCCTGATTTATTATTTTAAAAGGAGAGCAGTTTTCTGCTATTTCTTTCCACCTCACTTTAACCAACACATCTGATCAGATTGCAAAACATTTGCAGGCACAGTTCGAAGCGACACCAGGCAGCAGAGTGCAGCTGAACAGCCTCACTGAGATGCTGCAGCAGCAACAAGCTGCCACTTTCTCAACAGAAACAGCTTTCTTCAAATCCACCAACACTTTTCAACACAGCGTATTACTTGGAACAAAATAATCCTTCCAAGCCCCCTTCCTCATCACTGCTTTGTGGCGCTTCTTTGATGGCAGCCCCAGCCTCCCACCTCCACCCCGCAGCGATGCTCCTGTCTGCCAGCTGTGCCAGTGAAAGCATCAACACAACCCCATGGTTTACAGGTCTTCAAAAGGCAGCCTTGACTCTGAATCCTTGGCCCAAATAAATATTTTGCTGTTAAAATACCTCCTCTGTCCCAGCAATCCTGACACCAGCGTTCCATCAGTGTCGTAAAATACAATTACTCCCCATTTACAGGGAGGAGATATCATCACCAGAACACACCAGCTTACAAATTTTACTTCCAAAAGCATCCAAAGCACAAAAAAACCTTTCATCCAGTGGCCCCTACAGCTATACCACTGTATTATCCTATGTCACACCATCCAACACATTTATCCTCCCATAAGCCCCAACAATGCACTGTTACACTCACTTTGCAGAGAAGAAGCTAATGGGCAAAGGTCTGGATTCAGCAACAGACTCTTTGCTCTGAACTTCTCACCAAACCCATCTGACTGCTGAAATCAGGGGGAAGTTGCACACAGTTGTCTGGGCAAATGCCCACCATGGATGGTCACTCTGATTCCATCACCATCCTGGCCAATACACTCAACACACAGTGTCTGCATCCAGACATATGTCCCATATTGTCTCCACAGGGACGTGGTGGCCATCCATGCATTCCTACATTCCACACTGTAGTCACATAAAATGCATGGCTCCTCCATGGATCCAGCTGACTTCCACTCATATTCCTGATCCAACATCTTCCTGATACTGTAGTAATGCAAACTCTAAATTAACAGGATAATGATAACAAAATGATAATGATAATTAAAGATAGGTCTGTAAAAATCCTTGTTAACATTGATATTTGTTTGACAAGGTAATTATGCAAATAAGATGATTATCGTAGTAAAACGTAGGAACTCACACTCACTGTTCTTCCCCTTATAGGGGACACTGCACAGAAGAGTGGAACAGCTGCTTTGGAGGCAGTTAGGCATTTGGCATACTTTATGCATAAATTCTTATTAAAAATGAGGGCTTTCAATTGCACTTGTACAGTCACTAATTTTCAAATGGTGAAACTGGGAGCTTTTTTTTTCATGAGTGCACTCAGCTAATGGAAAATACTTAGTTTAAAGCTCCAATGCCTCACCACCATGCAGATGTGATGAGCTGTATTTTTGCACAGAGTTGCAGTCCAAGACTGGCTGAAATGGTACTGCAAAATACAGTCTTAAATTAATGCTCCCATTGTCCATAGCTATCAGTATGTTTGGCTTCTAGTCCTGTGGCAGTGATGGACAAGAGCTGAAGTTGGCTAAGGTTAATCAGGAGCAGAGACAATAAAATTAGTCATTTTAACCACTTGAGGATGAGAGGCCAAGGGCTCCTGGGTCCGATGCTAAGCAGGTTCAAATCACAGTTTGCACACACTGTGCCAAACATCCCCTTCCAATGCTACCTCATACTATTAGATTACTTTGTTCATTCACCTGACAAACAGTACTAGCCATCAGAAATACAGCCCTGCACAGGTTCAGGGGGGTCCTGTTGGAATTTGGATTGAATTTCCTGCTTTCTGTTTTCATGGCAAAGCTTTACATGTCCTGGGACTCCTAGGGTCTGCTTCTTCCTCATCACGTTAGTCAAGGGTGTCAAGAATCATATGGGAAGGCACAGCCCAAAAAATGGTGGCAACTACACCACAACGGGCAGCAGGGCAAATACCACTAACCTGTGCTAATTGAGTGACAGAAACATCACTTTGCCTGAAAAATCTGTACCCTACAGTGAAGAAGTCTTAATTCTGGAAACTTTTTTCCTAAGAGCTCTGAAGTAAAAGGCTGGTTATGGCTTCTTTTACATATTTCATATGCAGTGGATGTTGAGTCTAGTGGGTCAGAGCGTTTGGTGGTGATAGTTGAGGGTGGAATATTTAAGCTTCCTTTTTTTTAAAAACAGCATGACACAAACCCAAGTAAGAATTAACTAGTGAAATGAGCAAAGCCATTTCTTATAATAATGCTTCATCATTCCCGTTTCTTCAGAAACCCATCACCTCCTTGCCAAATGGCACATTGAGCATTTCATACACTGCACAAAATCCTGTGCAAAGGCAAATGTTAATTAAAACACAATCACATCCCTAAAGGAATTACAGTGGGTGTAGAAGGAAAGTAGATGCAGAAGCTGACCAAAATTCACAAGAATTATGTTTCCCATGAATGCCAGCAACTCCATGTCTCTAGCACACTTTGCTCCATCCTTATTTATAATTTTCTCTATTTTGAATATTATCTTTAACATTGCCTCATTTCTATGCAAATCTCTCCAGTATTTCAGAAAAAGCTGAATTGTGTCTGTCAAACAATCATCTACCTATCACATAAAACTTTTTCTTTCCTTTCTTCATCAAAGAAGTATCCCCAGAGTGTTCTCCTTACTCTTATTAGTGTCCAGAGCTAAGACCTGGGGAACAAAACCATCCCACGAGCCTTCTTCGTTGTGTCACAACTATCACCAATAATAACCACAGGATACAAAAGGTCTTCAGCTTGAATGGAAGTACAGAAACCAAAGGCATCATCTCCAGAAAAAAGTTCTCTGAGCAAAGTTGGCAGCTGTCAGTATCACTGTGTGAAACAACTTGACAGCTTGTTGCTGGATTTGAGCCACGAGGTTTTGTTCTCTTGTTGATTTTTTTTTCTGTAATACTTTTAAAGGAATTTTTTTAGTGGGACACCAAGTTCTTGTCACATTAAGATGAACCCAAGACAGCAATATAGCTGGAGGCAGGATGCCAGGACATCACTTGCACACTGAGGAACACCACCTAAATTGCCCATCTTGTTAAAATGTAATGGGAAATTTGTAAACACACCTTCAAAGTAGTAGACTGGACTAAAAGATGTTTCTAGCTCTCTGCTCATAGGGGGTTTCTTTCTGTGTATGCCAGTGCAAAAGTTTGTCTGTATAAATGTACAATCTGTGTTGGCGTGGTTTAGATACTCACAAATGTAAATATATATACATGTACAAACACACAGACACACCTCTATCTCAGTGTAAAGGTGAACATACAATACCAGTGAGCAAAAACTTTCTGCAGCTGCTAATTTTCCTTTCAGTCTTCTAATTTGCTCATTCTTTATACATCTTTCAAATCTAACTTTGCTTATTCCTTATTTAGACATTCAGTTTTATCTCTGCACAAATAATAAGAATGGATTTGGGACAATAAAAGATGTGATTCCAGCTATAAAACACAGGCCATGCACAGCCCTGAGAGATGTGGTAAACACACATGTGAGCATAACAGTGCATATTAATACAATATCTGCCTGAAAATATTATTGAGGCAGAGAACAGGTAAATCAATGCTGCTTCTATTCAGCAGAACTCAGCCTGAACCCTGTGTGTGGACAGACTTGTGAGTAATTATAGGGTATTTTTAGGAACCAAATAAAGTATTTAACTGTTAATATTAAAAGTCTCAAATTTGGACATGACGTTTCCATCCTATTATTTTCAGAATAATTCTGCTTCATAAAATGACCACAAAACCGCTTCACTAAACGATAATGTTTCTTACTCATCTAAGTCATCTACAGAATCACTTTCCCTCTAATTCTCCATCCTGAAAATTCAGCATCTCCAGACAGAGCTTAGCAAATTTTTATATCCAAAACTTTCCAGGAGAAGCTGACAGACTATCTCCAATTAAATTTCCCTTCCCTGACATGTTTGTACTAAAACCAAGTGGAAAAAAAAAAGAGTTCCATGAAAAGTTGAAACAATTCACCTCCAGGTATTATAAAACTAAAATAATTCACAGCAAAACATTTTTTCCTCCAGTATTTTGATTTTAAACATTAGAAACTTGAACAATGGAAGAAAAATCACAATTGACGCAAAAAAAAAGTCTTAACAGCCTTAGAAAAAGTGGAAAACTCATTATCTTCATGTATACCCTCAAATTTACATTGGAATGGAATATTTTCCACAAAACCAAGCCATGAGTTCCTAGTACACTGCCAGCAATAAGGGCCAATCTGAATCCCTTTTTTCTCAATTTATTAGCACCAGATTTCCATTTTATCCGTACATTTGAGCACATGACTGGTGTGAACCCTGCTCCTCATTCTCAGTAAAGGCAACACTTGGGCAGAGCTCAGGACCAGACCTCAGCACCTCTCATCTTTTGCTGGAATAATGCTGGTTTTGTCTAAAAAAATTTCACACTAACATTGTCAGACTTTCAAGGTGAATTAACTTTACTCCGCTTTGATTATCCACTTTGGAAACCTGTCCTTCATGGCAGTATTGATTTAGCTGTGGCAGATGCTGAGCTGTCACTGAGCCTGAGAGCTTCTTCAGAGCTTCCTCAGTGGTTGTCTTGTAAAACAGTCAATAGCCAAGTGAAACCTAACTGTGAAAACAAGCACATTTCCCACTTTTATACTCTATGAAATCATGTGTCCTACTCTGTACTGCATCCTTCTGGGAGGAGGAAAAAAGTTGGCCTCTCAGTTTGGCATTCAGCATTATCAATTAACCCTTTTTGTATCAAAAGCACACCCACCCCCCAGCCCGACACACTGGTGGGACCACGTTTGTCACAGGCCTGCGGCTTTGCAGTCACTGAGCACTGCCACAAAGCCACTTCTTACCAGTGGAGAAGGGTCTCTGGGGAAGATACTGGTGTGAATGTGCTTAGGAAAGGGTTTCATTTCCTACAAAATGTTGATTTGAATTCCAGTATATTGCAATAGCTTTTCTGGCACTTCAGAGAACACCTATGGTCCTAGGAAGACACTCTCTGTGTTCACATTTGCAAGTGCCACAAACCATTCTGATGAAAAGCAATGGCATGGCAAAGTGGCAGGCAACACCCCCAAAATACATTTGCATTGTCTATCAGGGGATCACAAAGCCAGACAGTAATACACATTTTTTATATATATATACACACTTATACATTTATATTTATAATCAATATTTATATGTAGAGCTGGATATCTGTACTCCAAAGGCTACAAACAGGTCTGATTTCTGATGAAACGAGCTGTCTAAATACCATATCACACACAATACTTCCACCTCTTTCCACCAGTCCCACAGCTCTCTACCATTCCCTTCTCCCAACACCAAAAGTAAAGAACATTCCTGGAAACATTACTAGCCATCGATGTTGTTCTGGCAGAAGAGATTTGAGAATATTCAAAATAACAACAAAAGACTGCATACACTGTCAAACTAAAACAGACAAAAAAAGCCTGGCTTTTCATTTTGGCCTCAGTGCATGTATTGCTGAACTCTCCATGACTATTTGAGACTGGAAAAGTATCCTTATTTCCTGGCAGCAGCTCCTGGAGCTCTCCTCCACCCTGTCCAACTCCTTCTGATCAGCACTTGTTTCTATCTGATTACCTCTCTGTTTTCTTGCTCACTATTCCAGGAAGGAGATGCTGGAATTAGATTTGCTGCATTTCCATTCCTACATTAACACTAATTTCACTGAAGTCAATGAAATTACACAGACGTCTGGAGAGTATCTGAGGAGAATAATTGAGCGTATTTTATCACTTAACTTTGGCTTTTTTTGTGGCTGTTTCATAGCATTTTTAAATGTCCTGTTTTCTGCTCTTGATTGGTGCAATGAAGTTACTTTCTTCAGGACAATGGTGTCCTTGCTGTAAAGCTCCAGACACCATCTGGAAGATGCCCAGGATGCATATGGCCACAGAGATGTGTACAACGATGAGTGTGACATGCAGCATCACGTTAATTGCCCATTTACCAAAATCCATCCTCTGACTGCAGCCCCTTCCAGATACTTTGGATAAAGTACCTTTCTTCCAGAAAGATGGTGCACAGTGCACTCCTGTCCTGGGATATATTTCTTTCAGATTTCCACACACCCAGAGCTCAGGGAATTTTTAAACTGCCCACTGCACCCACACCTTGGTACATATTAGTCACTGACTATCTCCACCAAGAATAATCTCCTACCTTTCCACAAACCCACTTCCGGGTTTTTTTCCTTCACCAAAACAGTATATGACAAAATATTCTGTCATGCTATTCTGCAAACCTGGCTGCCCCAGCCTTTACATTGACCACCCCCAGTTCCCCTTTCCAAAAAGTGAGTAATTTTTCCTCTCCACGTCCTTTGCACCACACTTGATTTTCCTAAGCCATCCCCCACTGTGTTTTCTCAGTCACCATTCCATGCCTCATTCTTGACACCTTTTAGACACCCTTTTTAATCTTGCAACATCTTGTTGTAGAACAGTGCGGCGTGGTGCAACAACATTAATTTCAATTACCATCCCAGGAATCCTATTTGCCTTTTATTGACCAGTACTGAATATTGCACTGATATTTTATGGGAACTATCAGCAGTAACAGTGAGATGTCATTCCTCAGTGGTAACTGCGAATTTAGAAACCATTATTGTATAGGTATAGATAGTTAGTTTTTGCCTACATGTGTTCATTTGCATGTACTGACACTGAATTTCATCGTTCTTTTTCACAATCGGTTCTGTGCTGGGATTGCTGTATCAAACCAGAAACACTAATTTCAGGATCCAGCTCAAAGACGACCTGCAGCACAGGAGAGTTTTCTCCAAAGCTTCTCCTAAACCACACTTAGATACAACTATGAGGTAAAAAAAGTCTGTGCAAAATTAAATTGCTTCTTAATTTTTTTAGGTTTATACTAGTATCAAGCTTAGGTCCCAATAATTGGGGAGATTTTATCATCTTTGTTACAGGTTAGATTTCTTTGTGAGAGAATTTTTTCCTCACCAACATGACGCAGGCAAGCTGAAAAGAGCTGGATTAGGAGCAGAGTTCCTCGGTGGAGAAAAAGTGGAGGGGTGAGGCCATGGCAGCAGAGCAGCAGCGGGAGCTTGGGAACCTGGGAATTTTCAGCACACGGTGGTTGATAGGAGTGGAACTGGAACTGGTCACATGTTGGGCTGACATTCACTCTCTCTTGCTCAGTTCGGGACAGGAAGGCAACGTGTCTCTCAGTGCTGGCGGCTGTTCATCGCCCTGCAGTATCACCAGAGCTCTCCTCACACCTCCCCAGCGAGACACCATCCAGAAAACAGCTGCTTGTTCCCTCTCTGCACCTTAAGAGATGGTGAAATTGCTCCCCTTGCATCACTCATGGAAGGATCTGGGACTGTCACTTCTTCCCTCCCGCCATTTGCTGTGCTGGCCATTTTTATCATGGCCACTGAACTGGACAAAGACTTACAAATTAACCCTAACAGGACAGAGTGTTTCTTCTTGTTTTACTACAAGTTTTCAGTGGTTCTTGGGTTATTGTTCTGTGTTTTACCACATGTATTTATTACATATATATATTTATTTAATAAAAGAGCTGTTATTTCCTTTTCTATATTTTGAAGTCTCTTATTTTCAATGTAGATTACGCGAATGTCTTTAAACCAAGACAATCTTTCCACTACGAGTGGGACTGACTATTTCCCAGAGCAGGACAAAGCTGTTCTTGGATGTTACCCAAGGGTGACTAAGCCAACCCTAAAAGTCCAGTGAAAATAAATGAGAGATTTGACAGAATAAAAATACCAAGATGTGACCCAACAGTTGTAACAGTTATGGGATGTCTCTCGAACATTAACTCTTTAGCAGCAAGAGAAAGCATGAATTTCTAAAATACATGTTTAACCCTCCAGCCGCACAACCCCAGTGTCACCATCGCAGGTGACACTGAACAGCCACTGGTTTTATTCACATGCCAGTGAGATCAGCTACAACTGCAAGAGGTTAATTTAAGTGACCTTGATGCCTTTGATGTGTTTGTTCATATGCTGACAGGTGAGGGAGTGACTGTAGCGTCTCTCCCCCCACTTACTTTGCCAACACAGGAAACATCCTCAGTTGCTTCTCAGCTGTTGCAAGGCACTAATAGCTGGGCATGAATAGCATTAATGTCCTTTGTTAGGGGCAATGACATCTGAAATTATACACAGAATAGGCATTGCACATGGAATGGGGAGTTTTGACAGTATGTTCATGTTTTTTGGTCCTTCTGCATTAATGATCCAAACCAGTGAGTGCCACTAACACCTGCAGGTATCACTCGCATTCAGTTGTCCTACCACTGACTACTTCTGTGAGTAAGAAACTTGTAAGCCTTGCAGGATGAAGTCTTAAAACCCAATGAAAATTAAATTCAACAACCCGTTGATTAGCACATCTCTTCAGGCCTTCCAGCTTGCTTCTCCCCAAGCCTCTGCAGCATGGTACATTAATTTTATATTGAACTATTAATTGTAGTTGACTTTGCAAAGCTCTTTTCTTTACATTTTTTATTCAGTTTTGCAAACCCAATCCCAAAGGAGTTCATTTTATTCCCCACAGTTGTTTGATCAAATTGCAAATATTTCCTTTAATCTTTTTAGGCATACAGATTTATTATCTATGGAGTAGAGTCTCTTCATCTCCTCTACTGAAGGTTTGGGAGGAACAATCTTTCACATATTTCTCATTTTATGCAAGTGCTTATTCCTGCAAGTACATATTAGTAAGCATAACATTAAAACACATTTACCTAACCTAAATAAAACCACTTTGAATCAAATTTGCAAGGTAACTTGCTTTGGCTCTTAATGATATTAATATGAAGTCATTTTTCCCAGAGGTTCTTATCTATAATTCACTGAGGTCAATGGAAAGTAGCTGCTGATGTTAGTGAGTTTTAGGGTTGGCAATAAACAGGTATGAGTATTTTTTCTCTTGAGAAGGTGTATAAGAAATTTCCCAAAGGCAGAACAAAAGGCCTTGGGGACAAAATTTTAATTTTCTTCATGCCTATTCATAGTAAGAATTAGGAAACAATAATAGTAATCATCATCCCCTTTAAGTCACTTCATATTTCACATTAATATATACATTTTACATAAAAAGGTAAATTACTCAATTTTGTTCCACACTTAATCTTATGTCAATTGTCCCTGTTCTATTTTTAACTAGAAAATTCAGAATTAAATATTTTATAAAATCAAGACATGTACTGTTTTTAAAAATCATTATTCTTCATTTTGTAAGTTAGCTGCTTTTATTCTACTGAAATAGGGTAAATATTAGCAAAAAAATTTTTAGCTGTAGAAGATCTTCTAAAGTGAAAGCAGAAGTGAAATGTATTTTTTTTCACTATATTCTATTTTTCCACCATTCAAGTGAAGTTTTTAAAAACAAAATAAGGTTTCCTCTCATTTTTAAAACCTTTCTAGCATAAAACCATGGGAAGGATTTTTCTCCAGTTTCTTTGTAGTGCAAAAAACTCTGAAAAACATAGTAAGAGAACGAGCAAGAGAGGATTTTTCTGCTATCTAAAAACAGGGGCATATTAGTTGGGATGTAAAAAAAAATCTTGTGTATATTGTTTTCTTCAAAATATGTAATTTAGAATAAGAATAAATTTTCAACAAAACTAAGTATTTTCCAAAATACTTTGAATTTTATCTGAATAAGTTTCTACCACAAGTTTTTTCCCCTATCTCATTAATTCCCTCCATTTCTTCCTACTCTCCATGTCTCAGCCTCTGATGAAGTCTTCCAGAATTGATATAGCATATTTTTTATTTTGTTTAGTAGCTTAGCTGCCTCCCACCTGACATGACTCTAAGCTGTTTTTCTTCATTTAACTCAATGTTGCTCCTAATTATTTATCCTAATTGATAAGATGCCTCCTCTGGGTAGAGTTGGTTGCCATGACGCTCTAAGAAATTACTCCATATTTCTCCATTCCTGGATCTTTCTGAAGAATTTATACAGAATATCTTGCCTTCACCAACTCCCTTGCTTTGCACGCATTCACCAAAAATAATTAATGATCTAATCCTTGCAGGCAGGTTTCACTGGAATAATAGTGCTAATTTTTATTTTTGTAAAGTTTTCTTTTCCTGCTGGCCAAGACTGCACAGCTTTATACAATCATAGAATTGCTAAGGTTGTAGAAGACCTTTAAGATCAGTGAGTCCAACCATTAACCCAGCACTGTCAAGCCCACCATGTCCCTAAGTGTCACATCTACACACCTTTTAAATCCCTCCAGGGATGGTGACTTCACCATTGCCCTGGGGAACCTGTTCCAATGCTCTTCCATAAAGAATTTGTTCCTAATATCCAATCTAAACCTCCCTCATTGCCCTTCAAGGCATTTCCTCTGGTCCTATCACTTGTTACTTGGGAGAAGAGGCCAACCTCCACCTGGTCACAACCTCCTGTCAGGGAGTTGTAGAGAACAATAAAGTCATCCCTCAGCCTCCTTTCCTCAAGGCTAAACGCTCCCAGATTCCTCAGCTGCTCCTCATCAGAATTGTGCTCCAGACCCTTCCCCAGCTCCTGGACATTCTCCAGCACTAAAATGTATTTCTTGTCATGAGAGGCACAAAACGGATTTGAGTTGTGGCCTCACCAGTGCCGAGCACAGAGGGACAATCACTGCCCTGGTCCTGCTGGCCACACCATACTGATACAGGCCACGAAACCACTGGCCTTCTTGGCCACTCGGCACACACTGGCCCACATTCAACTGCTGTTGACCAGCCCCCCCCAGGTCCTTTTTCCACCAGGCAGTTTGCAGTCACTCTCCCCCCAGCCTGTAGCACTGCAAGGGCTGGTTGTGAGCCAAAGGGAGGACCCAGCACTTGGCCTTGTTGAACGTCATACAACTGGCCTTGGTCCATCAATCCCGTGTGTTCAGATCCCTCTGCAGAACCTTCCTGCCCTCCAGCAGATCAACATGTCCACCCAATTTGGTGTCATCTGCAAACTGAAGGAGGGCGCACTCAATCCCCTCATCCAGATCATTCATAAATATATTAACCAGGACTGCTTCCATGCTGAGCAGTGGGGGACACCACTCACAACCAGCCACCAGCTGGACATAACTCCATTCCCCACCACGCTTTGAGCCCAGCCATCCAGCCTGTTTTTGACACAGCAAACAGCAGTAGCCCTGTTAGTCCAGCTGCCAAACAGCTCTTATCACAGGGACTTGTTTTAATGAAGTAACCATAACTAACAGCGCCACCAGCTTCTGCCCTGTGGCTCCTCCTCCAGTTACTAGGGATAGCAAAGACTCAGAGCTGCTTAAGGAAGCTTTGCCTGGTTCCAAAGCTTTGCTTTGGGCCAAAGACACAGGACACACAGCATCACCTGTCTGGGGGTATCAGCCCAGGTGCTACAACACAGACACGAACAACTCACACTCCCCCCACCTTCATGCTTCTCCTCAAATTCAGACAAAACAGAGGCAGAGAATGCACCATTCTGCATCTACTGTCACCTTCCATATTCCACCACCATCACAGGTTCAGCTGAGCAGGATGGGCTGCTCACATCGTGCAACAGCTACAACTGCCCAGATGCCACCCCCAACTCATGCTGTGTCTATGTCCACACCAGCACTAAAACACACAACTCAAGGCACTGCACAGCAGAGTCACTTTTCCTCCATGAATTTCCAGACAGCAAAGCACAAGCAACCAATGCAATAGCAATGATTAACCTTATAGACAACTTCTCCTCTAAGGGCGTTCTTAAGGCACCCATGAAGAAGGGAAGTTTTCAGGCATCTTTCCAGTGTGGAATAACATGAAAAGTGGTATCTACTTATAAATCTAATGCTGAAGGCATAGGTACAACAGGCTGCTGAGCCACCTGTTAGCCACCCTGACAGTCGGAGGGCTTCTGATAGACTGGCAAGACAAACTTCTTTAGAAGTGAAGGCATATAGGCTATGCTTGATGTGATAACCCAAGGGCACACAAAGGAAAGCAACAAGCAGTGAGGTGACACAGGCCCAATATCATCAGTGTAAGGCAGATCACATGGGTATGACTTAGGAGACAACCTGAGTTACAGCTGAGTGCTTTTGCAAAGCCTCCTCACCATTCACACCAATAACTATGCTCCCAGAAACACAGCTGGAAAAAGATGCAGTTTATGAAATAGCTAATAATAAATAGCTGTCTAAGAAGCTGGAGTCTAATCCTAAAGCAACCTTCCAATTACAGCAATATGATTTGAGACAGTGCATTTCAGAACAGATGATACTAGCTTGAGATGTTTTAAGGGCTCTGTGGCTCTCTGGGAGCTTTACAGTTGCAGGGCCACATTGAGAGAATGCCTTCCAAGGGACTGGGACACAGTACGGAGCTCCAGATGAAGCTGAAATCCTGTTTGAAAGAGCAGTTCTTGGTAGAAGTTCCCATCACCCTTGGCAACACCAACCCCTCCTGCCTGGCCCCTAAGTCACTCCAAACCTCAATCCCAATCTTCTCACAACCTCCTCTACCTCATGACCCAGACCTTTCCAATCAGGAAATTTTTCTGAAAACATGAAATGAAGCCAAAGCATGTTAAGTACACACCGTGCAGCATTAATGGCTGAATCTCTACAGTCTGTTTTGGACTGGCTTTAGACAGTGATCACACTGCTTATACTACACTACTCTGGGCAATTATGTACAGTTTAGAGGACTACAGTTCACATCTAAGGCAGTCTGAAATACACAGCATACTGTATTTGTCCTTGTGAAAGTTGCTAGCAAAACAGAATATTAGCTATATCCATTATTTTTATTTACACACATCACTAGATCGGTGGTTCTGCTCTTCAAAACTATGCACTCAATATTACAGAACTGATACAGACTGGGAATAACCAAGCTTTTTATGGTAAGAAGAGATCCATTTATTTTCATTTATACATTATTAACAAACTTGCTGAGCAAAACCTGCTTTTATTGTTGTTGATGATGATTCATCCACAAGGCTAGAATAAGAAGCTAATAAAATCTTAAGTAGCAAGTCAAATAACAAAATTGCATCTGAAGTCCTTGTTGTTATCTCCCGTTCACACTTCAGAGGCATAAGGCTATTTATGAAATTTCATTTTTTTTAATTGTTATTTTGAACAGATTCATGGCCGATTCAAGGACTGATTTATTTAGCTAATATATTTGTTTTCATCTATGAAAGACATTTCCGAGTAATGCAACCAAAATAACAGCAAATTAAAATTCTCAAAAGCTACAATTTACTAATTACTAAGAGCTTGCTCGTCTCCCACCTCATTTATGCAAATGAATGTACAGTCCATTTCCAGGTTCATACCCTACAAGCAATCAACCAACAGTAAATACTTCACAGGACACATACTGAGAGGGACAGAGTAGAGGGTGAGAAATGATCCTTTCAGCCCTGCACAGGACCCACAGATGATTTAAGCCCACTCCACAAATCTCCTTCTGCTTTGAGCAACACAGAGTCATTCATTGCTCTGTAATTTGACAGGCTCAAAGAAATTAATGTCACCAAGAGCCAGCGTGAAACTTGCACAGCAAAGAACGTCCCCCTTATGGTCTCCCAAACAACAGGTACCAATTGCATGTACATTGAAGACAACAGGCTGCAGGAAACCATGCAGCATCACCACAAAGTCCCCTTGAGACATATAAATAGATGAAAATATATATATGTCCTTTGCCCCCCACAAAAAAATATGTAGAGACTGATACAGTTCAGACTTTCTTCTTGGGAAATTTTAATTGGAGTGCAAACTGGAAAGAAAGAATAATTTTTAGACTTAAAAATTCTGGGCAGGTGGGGGTGGACTATGGTGACTGGAACTAAAATTAAATCAGTTTTGCACTATTTTATATTCCACTAGGCAACATTAAACAATAAAAACCTCAAAGCTAAGGATGCTTAATGATAAAATTGATAGGTCAGTTTGTCCCATATTTATCAGGACATAATGAATGGAAGGAAAGGGACACAGAGTGCTAACAAGTTTTTAAAAGACATTTTGGCAAGATCAGTTAAATGCCTCCTTCTTTGACAAATTAGCTTCTTCTACTGAAATAATATTCTCCCTCAAAGATTTTAACTCACTTTAATAATCTCCCAATTTACTTGCTAGTAAGGGATTCCTACAATGCCCCAATGGTATTTACATTCAGGGCATTCAGACTTATCAGGGCCACATAGAATATCTTTGTATTTAAACTCATGAGGATGTTCAGGCAAGTTACCATTGTGACACAGTCCAGTAATAAATTATTACAAGCAATTTGAAAGCAACTGCTCCTCTAATATCTTAATTTTTCTTAATTAATGGAAGAAGAAAACTTGATTTTCGATCTCATGATCCACACACAGGCTGAGATGACATCTGGGAAAGGCTATTGAACACATTTACTATTGCTGATCTTCCACCTGATTTCCTTCAGAGAAAAATAAAAAATAGCACTTCTTGGTATCAACTACTAAAAATATATAGCACAGTCTTTCAGAAGCAAGTCTATTTCTCACTATGTTTCACCTATTTTATTTCAAATAGAAACTAAATCATTAAAATTCCTCTTTGTTAGAATCATGACATGGGCAGCACACCTGTTCTCAGAGAAGCAGTGACTTTGTCCTCTGCGTAAGATGACTTAATACTGTTCTGTCACTGATGAACTAGAGGCTCTATAAGCTCTCTAGGTTGTTCACTAGGTCTTTGTAACCAGCAGTTGGTCAGAGAAAAGAACATTACCCAGCACTTTCTTTTCTTAAACTAAAAATAATCTTCAACGGGCTCTAAATTTATGGGTATTATATTTAAATGACAAAAAGATAAAAAGAACCTGCATTTGGTGTAATGTCTTCTATTTAGAGAAAAGTGACAATAGATGTTCTGGAGACATAAGTTACATAAACCTGGAATTAGAAGAATCAAACCTCAATGACTGCAACAGTTCTTCCCTATGAGCTGACAGAAGTTCTTTTTCAACAGGGAAGGGAAAGGAAGAGAAGGGAAAATAAAAGATGAGGAATGAGGATTGAGATTTCATTGGAAATATGTAACAATTTTTCCAGTTGTTGGTAATAAAAGTTTTAGAGTCCTTTGTCTTCGCTACAAACTTCTAGTGATCCATTCAAAATCAACAGAGAAAAGCTGCCACCTATTTTGGAAATATAAAAAGTGTTTGTACCCAGACTGTTTCACATTATCTGCATTATTGGAGGTGCTGAATTAACAGTGCTGTAACAGCAAACCTGCAGACTGATTCCTTTGCCCCAAGCAACTCCAGAGACATATTTGGCAGATGTGTATTGATTTTAGCACCAGCAGAATTGAAGAGGGAATGAAAGGGAAAGGCAAAAGATTTTAAGCAGTGCTTTGCTTTGTTAGCCAAGCACTATTTTTGACTGAGGAAAGAAATGACAAACTAGGGGATCAAAGATTTTAACAAGTCAGCTGCACCAGGAAGGTGCAACCTTCTCTTGCCCACATCCCCACCACCTCACCGGTTATTTTAAGCTGCCTGTTTCAGCTTTTCTTCTCAAGAAAGGTACTATAGCTGCTGGTTTTAGCACAAATAGCAGTAAACATACAGTGAAAAGCATTTGAGAAACTACTCAAATTACTATGCAAAAAAAGTATACATTTTCTAAATACAAAACATTCTCTTTATTTTCTCCCTTCTTTATAAGGAGCATAAAATAGCTATAGCATTTTCAGATGTATTTCAATTGCACATTAATGTACTCAAATGTTTTTGCAAAAGCTGAAGAAACCCCTTCAAAAGTAGGAAGCATTTGCTCAAAAAAATACCATCTTGATAATTTGATTTTTCACAAAGCAAGTGCTTTCTCCAGTATTTTAAAATACCAATTTTGGAAGAAGCATTCCATTTAAAAATTTACTTTTTCTCCTAATGTGATTATGTAATTGTATTAAATGCTGTTAGCTATAGAAATTTTTTGAAAAAAAGAAGGCAGGGCAGGGTACTGCAGGTGAAACTGGTCTGTACACAGTTTCCCCCTGAAGTATTCACCAGAGTATTTCAGCACAAACATTCAGGATGCAGAATTTCACTTGGATGAATGCCTTGCAAAATGAAAACTGAATCTTTGTTAGGGTCTTTGGACATCATGGAACAGATTCAAAGAAGCACATGCAGAAAAGGATAAGCAAATTCTGATGCCTGCATCACTGAGCTGCAATAAAGACTAGCTCTGGAATTACTCAGAATCATCAGCTGCTTCTCTTTTTAATCCAAATATTCCTGAGTCACCTTCAGTGCTGCTTTTTTGCAGACTGAGAGAGTTGGCAAAGATATGGGAGGGACTAGGCAGAGGGATCTGCAATAGTTGGAGGCTGCTGAAACTAGAAGGATGTGAGAAAGAGTTCAGAAGAGTGGTCACACTTGGTCACAGGTGAATGAGTTCATCTGGGAGAAAACATCTGGGAAAGAAACAGGCACGAGCTCAGAGTAGGATGCAATAAGAGGGATAAGCTATAAAGGTGACCTAGGATGTTTAGAAGGTGAAAGATGAGGGGTTGAAATCCCTCACACCAAGGATGGTTGTCAGGTCCTAGGGAAATATTCTGATGACCAGCTTCCCCTCAGTACACAGGTGACTCTGCCACGGTGAACCCCTGCTGCCTCCTTTCAAAGAGTAATTACTGACTCCAACTGCATTTATGGTGGTGGGTCTTGGATGGGCAGAGGATCCTGGTAGCCAACCTGCCTTATAAGTTTCTGTTCATGGGATTTCCAGCATTTAGATACCCACTGTGTTCAACAAAAAACCCACCAGACATTCACAAACTCATTTGGCCATTTCCACATTGTTCTGTCCTATGTCTCATGTTCCCACCCAGGAAGCAGGTAAAAGGCACCTGCAGAATTCATAAGGTTAGTAGCTTCAGCCAGTGCTTAGAAGATTTGTTGTAGTGAAGCATTTTTGTAACCTTTGGTGTTCACCATTCTAAACAAATCCTTGGAGAGGATCCTGTGGATCCAGTTCAGCTTGTCCATGTTTACTTACCCTTGTAACAGAAAAGTGGGTATTTATTTTTGTCTTCAGATAGCACTCCAAAGCTAATTTCTTTTCACTAATACTTCTCTATTAAATTTCTCTGCTAATTAAAGAAGCCAAGGCCATAGCTAAGGAATTGGAACGTGCTCTAATGGAATTACTACTCTAGGTGGCTTGAATGTCATAATTTCCTTCTCCAACATAGCAAAATCTTGACAATCACATTAAAGAGCAAGAATAAAGGCTGCTAGCTTTTTCAAAGGAAATATCATTATGGATATTAACACCTTCTGTGTTAACAGCAATACTTGCATTAAATATAGCAGCTTGAGTGACTGAAATGTCTATAAAGCATCTGCCACAAGAGAGAGTGTAAAGAAATCTCTGGGCTGAGAAACACCCTGGAAAACTGTAATTAAAAGATCTCCATATCTAAGCTGTGGCTTCCATCAGACTAGAAATACAGTCCACTTCAATGCATCTCCTTATTTCAGTAAACTACCTTGACATCAGGTTATGCAGCATTTATGGATTTGTCACCATATCAAAGCTCTCCCTTCCTTTCACTGTAATATTCCTATACTATAGGGCCACAGCCTTTCCAATTCCCATCCCACCATCCTAGGAAAGAGGTTAAATGATCCCTCAGCTTTACACAGTACACTAACACATGGCTAAAGAGCCAGTCTGCCTGTGCATGCATGGAGAAGGTCTCACTTTCTTCACAACCACTCTCCAACATACATTATGCTATTTTCCTGCTCAAGCCTTTCCCATCTGGCAACTTCCAAACTGCCAAATGAATTGAGCATCCACATGGTGCAACTTTGCCAAAGGTTTGATTGTGACTCAACTGAGCCACTGGTGTTTGCTGAGCATGGGTAAGGATGGGGCTTCATCCTGGAGCTCACGGCACTTGCAGGAACATCAGGAACACAGGGAAAGCTTTACCAGCAGATGAGACCTCTAACAACAGGTATCCTACCCACTACTGCTTTTGTATTTAACAAAAGAAACACAACTAACAACTAAGATAGATACTAAAAAGTAGGGATCACTGACATCTCTGGGTTTGGGTTGTTTTCCCAAGGTGTTTTACATTACAGCNGAGCATCAAATCCCAAACTTACTCAGATTAGCCTTTTCCCCCTACATATTGTACAGAAGGTAGAGCACAAACCATATCACTTACAGGGCCCAGAAAACAAGCTACTGCAATGATCTGAGCTCAAGGCCATCCTGAAANGCAAAGTGAGAGTAAAAAATAAATCAGCATTTGAAAAATGCCTTCCTGCTGTCTGTAGCAATAATTGCTTAGCAGTAGTTGAGCATCAAATCCCAAACTTACTCAGATTAGCCTTTTCCCCCTACATATTGTACAGAAGGTAGAGCACAAACCATATCACTACAGGGCCCAGAAAACAAGC
>WEIV01027103.1:272469-395199 GCA_013390005.1 Calyptomena viridis | reverse complement strand
TGGCAAAAAGGGAAAAGTAAAGGGAAAAAAAACCCCTTCATGAAAGGGGCTAAAATGTTGCAGATTAAAGTCTCAGTTTAAAAATTTATGCACTGCGGGAAACTGAGTAGCTTAAAAGGACAGAAATGATAGGACACAAAGGCTTTCATCTCTCCATCCTTGGTCTCTGCTATGTGCTGGTCAGTAAATCTATATTCCTCTCTGGGTTCAAATGCAAGCAAACTACACTAAACCCCAGAACTTCCTAAAACTCTCTGAGCCTTAACATCCAAATCATTTGCAAACCTTCCTCACTCAAATCGTCCCAGAGGACATCATTGCAATAATACGGTAATTAAGTTTACAAAATGCATCATAGCTGAATGTTCATCTAAGACACTGATACCTTGGTAAGGTAACTCGCCACTGCTTGCCTGCATTTCCTGCCCTAAATGTCTCACAATAAGTTCTGGCATCAGAAATAGTTAGTTCTCCCTTGGAATATATTTGAGAATGTGCATAAAAGCATTTTCTAGTTCTCTTCCCACCATGTCAGCCTTTAGTCAGAAACAAGCTAAGAAGGCACTGTACCAGATTCAAAGATGTGCTTACACAAAACCCCACTCAATCTGGAGCCCAGGAGTAGAATTAGCATAGGGATTAAAACCATGAGATCAAGGAATAAAATTTGTGATGGAATTAGAACCACGAGGTCAAGGAACAAACTTTTGAGGAGAAGGAGGAGAAAGTGCCTTGAAATTCCCCTCCTCCACACTCTAAGCAGAGGATGCTGTTCCTCTCTTTTCCTTTTTCCCCCACCCCATTATTTTTTCTGGCCAATAAAGGAACTGAGGGAATAAAAGCTCCAGATAGAACCTTTCAATCTGATTATATCGGTGGTTTCATATACAGAAATTTTAAAAGACCTAAAATTAAAAAGTACTGTCCCTTCCATGAAGACATTTCCACTGCAAATAAGGCCCTTTCACAGAGAAACCATTCCAGTTTCAGCCCAGGTTTTAACATGAACCCAGGTCACCCTGATGTTGTGGAGGAACTGACACTCCTAAGTCTGTGCCCTTCCTCCACCATAAGGTCTGGATGAGGAAAACCACACTTGTTTGCCATTTTTCCCTTGGACCATCTCTGCCTATAGTGTTGCACATCCTCTGCAGAGCTGAAAAATCAGGGATACAAAAGAACACACAAAAATAAGCTCTGACAATGCAGTCATTGGAAGGAAGAAACAAACTGAATCCTCCTCAGAGAATTCAGCACAGCTATGTGGTACTTAGATTTCCTTAATCCTTAGAGATGTGTCAAGTGGGCCTCCTTGCTTTCTGAAATAAGTTTGCTGCACTCTCTATTAAGTGCTTGATTAATGGACAGCTCTGTAGGTACTACCTCTAAAAAGGTGGGAGTCTGTCCTTTTTTTGTGGGAAAAGTGTGCATCAAATCTTCCAGTGAAAAATGGGCAAGATTAAACCCAAAGCAAACAGAATGACTGCTATGAAATGGGCCCAAAGTGCTTTTTTTAATATATTTCTTAGTGTCTCCAATATTCTGTACTTAAAGACTTTGACAACATAATTCTGTGAAAAAGCTTATTTATCCTGCATAAAGAACACAGAGCACTCACCTCTCAAAGGAAAGAAAACACTTATGCCTGTTCCTGTGATAAATGTTTCAGACAACAGTAGAATATCTCTCCTCTACCAGAATGAAGAAACACAGGGAACAAACCTCACTGCCAGCCCTCACATCCCCATTCATTTATATACTCAGGGCTGGAAAAGAGGAAGAAAAATTCCTGATCATAATTAATTTTAACTTTTTATAATCTCATCATGAGCCATGCTTAAGATATTTTTATTAACTAACCCATACAATACTTAGTTACAATACTCAGCTACATACTTAGCCTAAATAGATTACAGATATGGTTTTAAATCAGGAAGGTTTAATTAGCAGCAATTACTTCCCATGCTATTCCCACTATGTAATGGGATGGCATGGATGATTTCATACCAAAAGAGAAAAAACGTATTTTTCTTGCAATTCCGTACTCACTTTCACATTTCAACATCACAAATAAACCCTGACTAAAGTCAGTTTGGAGAGATGGAAGGGGAGGGGAGAGCTGGGGGCTGATGATTTCCTTGTGTTAATGAAAAGATGCCCTGTAAATCAGCCTCCAAGATAACACACTCTATGCTCTCTACCTTGTCAGAAAAAGTGAACTAAAATTATTATTGTGTTGCATAACTGAGACCATGGATCCTGTAGGTCTCCCCTCCTTAAAACAACAAGGGTAACATTCTGCTTGCTTGGAAATAAGAAGAAAAACTATGTCATGACTTTGCTCTGGGACAACACAGTCATACAGAACTACCTTGCTCCATCCCAGGTCAACAGCTGTGCCATGTCAGCAACTTGGGGAGAAAGATTAGGAAAAAAATTAATTACCATCTTCACAGAAACAATTCCAAGACAAAGAGCATATGAGGATAGAGTCTCTGAAGAAAACAACAGGATAATTGTCCAAACATCTCAATTTGATCTATTGGACACCCAGACTGCCAAAATGGAATTCAGTAAAGTCTGTTGTTTGATACTGGGTTCTAAAGTGAACTAATAGGAGCGAAGCCTAAGAAATGGTTTTCTCAAAAATTAAATTTGTCCTCATTTTGTGACACTCTTCCAACCAAATCTTCTGGCTAGGATATTAATTCTCTTGATATTTTTATTTAGGTGTCTTGAATATGCAGTGACTATAAAACGAAGATAAGAGGATATTACAAATATAAAGTTGATTGCCAAGCTCTATTTGGGGCAGGAAATGGAAGTAAGATAATGCTGTGTCTCACAAAAGTATATTCAATGTTGGAGGGTTTTTTTAAAGAAAAAAGATATTTAGTTTAGAGTAAGAAAGAAAGTTAAACTATCATCTGCAGACTGAACACTGCATTCCCCAGCTGAGACAGTTTCACCTCCCACTCTAAACTGTCTTCCTTTCATCAGACTAATTTGTTTGGCCTGATATTTTCCAATGTCAAGGTGAATGTTCTTAGGAAATTTGAGGAAAAATTAATTTGGGTGGTTTTCATTTATTGTAGCTCTACTTGAAAAATACAGGTTTCTTTGTTAATTTTTGGAAGTACATGTAAGAATAAAAACAGCTATAGGCAGAAATATCAAATTCAGTGCAATTACTGATCAGATTAGGAAAAAATATACATAAAAACTTTGAAAATATCCTTTCAATATTAAAAGCCTTCAAAAACAACATTTGTTCATCTACAGTAGAACTGAATTTATTATAGTTTTTTTTGAAGTCGATCTATTTTTTTTCATACAGAAACAGGTTGCAAGAACAAGAAAACAAGAAAATCTCATGCAAAAAGTGCAAACCAATTTAAAACCCCAGAAGAGTGAGACCTTAAATTGGCTTCTTGTTCTTTATGAAAAAAAAAAGTGCCTAATATTAATTTACTCAGTCACTCTAAGACCTATTGCTCAGTGGTCAGAGACCTCTGAGTAGTGGCTTGATGGTTTATCTTAACCTTGCGTGTTTAGTAGCTGTTATCTCACATTTCCTTTTCACAAATAATATTTCTGTGATGATCTGGAGGGTAAAAGGGGAGCAAGGAACAGATCCTAAACTAGTTTAAAATGCTCTTTGTCAGCGGCAATGGGAAAGGTTTTAAGAAAATATGGACATGATGTAAAAGCTAAAATCTCTCTGACAGTGAATGAGACATAAAACACCCCAAAGCTGTATCAGTGTTTTGAATATGTTGCCTAATATATTAAACAACTCACAATTCCAGTGTCTATAATGGGACTTCAAAAACCTTTTGCGTATTCATAGGAGATACCTGTTGTGGCTTTGTCATGTCACCCAGATATATCTTGCTATTCTGCTAAATAATATTGGCTCTGCCTGAAACACGTTACTATATCAATTGGAAAGACCAGGATGTATAAGACCATTGCATTTTTATGCTCATCATATTCTTCTGAGAAGCAAGAGACAGGGACTGATTTCAGCACAGATCTCTACTGTTCCCATGTACCCTGGTTCTATTAATCCTGCAAAACACTGCTCCCAACACAAAGAATCACCTCTGGTCCTATTTGGCAGGTTGCATCCCCTGAAGCAAAACAATATATGTATTTTATTATTATTTTTAAATTAGAATGAATTACAAGGTTTGCCTGACTTATTCCCACAAATGCTATGGCTCAGACCTGCCTGAACTCTTGGCTATCATGAAATATCCTGACTGCAGGCTATTAGACCAGCCAGAGCAATAGACAGCATCCCTCATTTACCTCTGCCTTCACCTCAGCTTTTAAACTGTAGCTTGGCAAAAAACTAAATGTCTCCTGCACGCTTTGAATTTAACACAAGGTCTTAACCAGTTATGTGGAGTCAACTACAGAAATTCAGACTAATTTAGTGCAGTCAGTCTTTTTTTTTTTTTTTTTTCTTCTGACCTCAATTCCTGGAATATTTTAATTTGTTCTTCTTAGTTCCCTGTAACTTGGAACATGGTTTGGTTAGGCACCGTACAAAAACATGTGGAGTTCCTGCCCCCAAACATTTAACATTTAAACCAATAAAACAGGCATAAATTTGGAGAGGAACAAAGAACCACAATTTTTATCAAATGCCAAAGGTCACGATTCTAACAAACGTCAGATCTGGCAATGAAATTAAAAAGTTTCACATTCCTACATGAAAGCTTCAACCTTCTGACATCTCTACCCAAAAGTTCTTGTTTCTCTGTTAAATGCTGCCAATTAAGAGACCACAGCTGACTCCTCCTTTTCATGTACACATGAAAAACCATTAACAACTCCACATGTTGCCATTTTACCTGATGATGCTTTGCTGAAAGACAATAAACTATGAGAAAGCCTGATTAATTCTGACAGTCCTGTTGTAGTAACATAAAAACTATTAAAGATGTCATGCCACAGCAGAGATGTCTGTGTCATATTGACACAACGATGTGCCTTTATCCACAGTATAAATTTGGTTAGAAACAGCAGTGCAGCACAAAGGAAGAAAGGAATAAATGCCTGGTGCAGAGATAAAGAACAGAGGAGACTGTTCCCTTTGAATTTATAATAGCAATGTGATATATTTCAGCAAACATCCTCTTTGTTGCTTTCTCAGCTGGCTGAAAATGGATTAGAAGGTGAGGATGCATAACTTCTCTTCAGTTCATTATTCTTATTATCATCCAGATGGAGCGTGGCTATTAAAGCACCACTGAAAACTCTAATGAACTGCAATGTTTTAGATTACTAACTCTTCAACAGTGTGTTTGTATATCAATAATAGACTGTAAAAACAACAACAACCTGACTAATTAGGCTGGATCAAATCTGCTCAGCTTGGCTTCCTGTCCCTCCTATTCTGGGTGTTCGTGTGGGTGTTCAATACTGATGCAGCTTCCATTAAACTCCTCTCAAAGCCTCTATCCCGTATAATATTGCAAACATTTAGAAGCATTTGTTTGAATGCTTATAAGAAGCATTTAAACAAAAACATACCCATGTTTAAACCATATGAATAATTTTCTCACTATTCTGTCTCTGATTCAGGGGAGTTTAAATCTCACTTGTTCCTAAATTAGACATGGGAGGGCCCTAATATTTATCATGAAGTCCTCTATTTGGCAAAGCACTTCAGGATTTAATTCATTAACATCTTCTGGTATTCTGAGGGATACTTGGGGTTTTAACAGGTTAAACAGAAACTTGATCTAAGCTTGTGTTTTCCCATATTGCTCCATTAGCAGTTGGTGGAACACGTAAAACAGCTGCAGTGCTGGGTCCCACTCTGAAATTTTGGAAACAGTTTTTGTTTTTTCCAAAAATGACCAAAGCAGGCTGTGGGATCTATGAAGTGAAATTATAATCCTACTACAAAGCTTATCAAGAACAACACAAATAATGTGCATCTATTACAATCCCTGAAAAATATTAAGGAAGTTCTGCCAGCGAAGATTTATTATTTTGAAATGAAGAGTAATGCTTCATATAAATCTCCCCAATTCTGCTGTTTAACGTCCCACTTAACAGCCAGTGCTCACCCTCCACTTCCCAGAAGAGACAGCAGAGCAGGCTCAACATGGGTGCAACCTCTCTGCTCCTACCCAAGGAACAGAAAGGGGACAAGGTGCTCAGTGCCACTGACCACATTCACCCCCATAAAGTCCCACGAGACACCAGCAGGTTCACCTGTGTTTTGCTTCTCAGCAGGAGCAGCTTTCAGCCCCTGCCACACGTGAAACAGAGGTGATGGGGCTCTCACACCATCACTCACCCACAAGCACACACACACTGGCACATCACTGAACAGGCTTCTCTGCCAAAATGGCCAAAGACCTCCTTCTGATCATGCCTCAGTTTTTGTAGGGATCTCACACACTTGTTTTCCCCTTCTCTCTCCTTCACTCCACTCATCTTCAGACAAGGAGATGTGATTACAATATTCCTCTTGCACGACCAATCTTCACCCACATTTAATTATTTCAGACTGACATCCTCCAGCCATTTAACAGTTTCCGATATGGCACTGGTGCCAGCAGCTTTATTCTGAATTTCTTTTTAAATTTATTGACTTGCCTTTTTTTAACCCTCTTTCAAGTGCTAATGTACAAAGATTGTGTTTGATTAACTAGAAAGTTACATTTCCTTTAGGTAAGGTGGACCATCGGTTTGAGCAAGAAATGTTTGCATTAGTGAGGCACAGTAATGACCTTCTTTACGTCTCAATTTCCTATTAAAAAATAATGGAGTGGAATCATCCATCATATTTTGTGCTTTGGAATGTTTCTAGTTGAGGAAGAAGAAAAAAGGGCAAATGAAGCTCGTCCTTCTGACATACTAAGGAATGACAGTTTGTTCTCGTATCTTTACCAAACAGATGATCATACAAACACACAACTAAAAAATAGTTTCTAAATCCAGTTTAAAGGGGCTTTTACCTCAAAACTGACCATCTTCCACTGAGGAAAAACTGACACAGAACTTGCTCAACACAATACCAGTTTTATAGAGCTGGGCTTTTTCCTACAGAGGAATTCAGCCTCCAAATCATCTCCAATTGTCACATCACCATGCAGAAATCAGTGGCAGACATTTATAAACCCTTTTTCAACTTCATCCTGTTTCAATTCTGCTTTCACTTCACAATAGAGCTTTGAAACCTGCTTTAATTACAAAATCACAGAATTAACTAGATTGGAAAAGATCTTTGAGATCATCAAGTCCAAGCTATTACCTAACACCCTCTCACCAACTAAACCATGGAACTAAGTGCCACATCCAGTCTTTTTTTAAACACTTTCAGGGATGGTGACTCCACCACCTCCCTGGGCAGCCCATTCCAACAGCCAATCTCTCTTTCTGTGAAGATTTTTTTCCTAATGTCCAGCCCTAAACTTCCCCTGGCACAGCTTAAGACTGGGTCTTCTCATTCTGTCACTGGTTGCCTGGAAGCATTACACACTTTGGAAGAAATTAGATATTCTGCTCTTTCACGTTGTTACGCAACAAAAATGTAGACAAGACAAGACAACAGTTTATAAATCTTTTAATGTTTTTAAAATATCTTTTTCTATCTGCTGGCCTTCCTCCTTTTACCTGCTTGTTTAGTTTCCCCTGGAAAAAGAGAAATTGCTGAAAGTGAGAAAATTGCCCTAAAATCTCTCTTTTCCCTTTTTTTTCAATCTTTAAGGGAAATTCTACTCTTATCCTTCTACAATTATTACAGTGTGTTATACCAAAAGATTTGGATTTAAACCAAAAATATTTTAAATAAATACACAACAGAAAAAAAAAAGGGTGGAATTAAAATTCCATTATAAAATCAGTATTTTATCTTTATGTTAAATCTTTACTTTCTTAATGAAAAAGTCCTGATGAAAACACTCAGGCAAGAACATTTAGCTCAGAACTATATTGCTGTTACAAAAACTTATAAAGCTGAAGAAGTCAAAACTCTACTGAAATAATATTTCCCTCTGTTTCCTGCAGATGGACTTAATTCAGAGCCACAGTGAAAACAGGTTCTTCTTCCATAAATAACTGAATCAAGATTCATCTGCTCCTGACAATGCCTTCTGAAGAAGAATATGAACTCTACAGGCCTTGTACTTGCTAAAGTTGTTTTAGTGTTGGACACTCCCATTCATTTCTCAAAGCCTCACAGGATTTGGATGAGAACAGCATTTCCCCAGGGGGCTGAATGCCTCCAGGATGAGTGTACCCAGCAGATGCATGCACATTTTACAGTTCAAACATGGAAGTGATGCAGGTACAAACACCGCAGCCACTACACCATGGACCATAAAAAGTCACTAAATGTTTAAGGATGGTCGACCACCTAGAGAAAGAGAGCTTTGCCAGCTTTGCCTTGCTTACCACCTAACAGGGATCTGTAGCTGTTCCTTACTCTCCAGCATCAGACCTCAAGGGATTGCCCAGTCCAACTGCAATACAGAAGGAGGAGCAAGAATACCTGATGACAGATATTCATCCATGAAGTGGAGTCCACCAAATCTGGTGGTGGCTCTGCCCATGGTCTGACTCCACACAGAGGTGAAAAGTTTTGGTGGACTGGTGTTGCAAATCCCCATTTCCAGCATCAGGCTTTCACTCTCTCCTAACTGACCTGATTGCCCTCCAGAAAACACAGAGGATCAACATTTTTTTCCCTTTCAAGCACACTTTCCATGGCAGAAGTCAATCTTCAGGTTCCCCTTAAGCTTCCATCAGCTTAAGCCAAAATCAGTTCCTCCAACTGTTCCCCTGAGATCCTGCCTTGTTACACATTTTTATTGATCTCCTCTCTCTCCAGCTGGTCTACAGCTTCCTTAAAGCTCTGTATAATAAAAAAAAAAATTAAGAAAATGTGCCTAACCAGTCCTAGTCACAACAGAATAAATGCCTTCTTTCAGCTTGCCTATGACACTGTTCCTGATACTTTCCAAAGTGAGATTTACAGGTTCCAGTCCACTGTTGTGTTGTTACTTTCAGTCTGCAGTTGCCCATCACCTTCCCCCTGCATTATCCTCCAAAATTCTCTGCAGCTTTGCAGCAGCAGAGTCCATTACTCCCTATACTGCACTTACGCATTTAATTTGCTTTCTTTACATGTGATGCACTGCATTCACTTCTGCTGACATTCACCTTGCTGATTTTGGGATGCCTTTCCAATTTACCAGGATCATTATGGATTCTGATGCTGTCATCTAAACTACTTGCAACTCTTTCCATGTCTCTCTCAATGTGCTCTCTCTGTTCTGTCACTCAACTCTGCTAATGAAAGTGTTGAATAGAATCACATGCAGGGCAAAAATCTCCCTGGCAATTCCCTCCAGGTTTGACAGTGAAGCCCTTGATTATATTTTGAGAGAGGTTGTTCAATCAGTTATCACCAACTTCTGTTATGACTGTGTTGAGATCATCTTTCACTTGTTAAGTGAAAAGACCACTTTTCTACAAGACCACTTGTAGAAAAGTGTTGGAAGCCTTTTTAAAAGTTCAGATGTAACGTATGTACTCAATTCCGCTTATTCTCTAGGTAGTTATCTTGTCAAAGAAGGAAATGAGATTAATTTGCCATGAGCTCATCTTGAGAAATCCATGCTGGCTGCTGGCCAGCGGAAGAAAACTAGTTTTAATCATTCATGATGAAAATACTCCTAGTGAAACACAACTGGATTTGACTCAGCACTCGCAGGGGTGCACAGTAGGTACCCAGGGGAGAGATTCCAGTTTGGATGCTCTCCTGTCGTTCCCCCAAATTGAAGGGAAATGGGTAAAGCTCTTTAAGGAGGAATCTGAAGTCATACTCCCACGTAGACCATGCTTCCACCACCAAAAATTTTTTTCCAAATCTACCAAAGTTCTTGCAGGAAAAGCTACAGGAAAGATGAATGACGATGAGAGACATGGAGGCTGAATCCTCAGTGTTCTCAGAATCTTCAAGAGGAACACGGCACTGTTACTTCAGAACTACAGAAATAAAGCAATAGAAACCAAGAACAAATATCTGTTGTCTTTTACCCAACTACCTGATATGTCTAAGTACCACCAAATGCTACAGTACCACAGTACCACAATGAAACCTCACAGAGATTGGGACTTCTTACAGTATATTTTACAAAACCAACACAAAGCGCCCAAGTCTATCAGCCTCTCCAGATGTGTGACAATCTCACACAGTTTTTGAGTTCTGAAAGTCAACATAACAAAATTTAAGCATGGAAATCTCTTGTTGGACCTGAAAAAAAATAGTATTTGAAGGACTGATTCACTGGTATGATTCAATTTTTCCACAATGGGACACTTCCTAAAAATATTTGTCTCCTTGCTCAACTGCCCATTCTAACTTTCCATCCACTCCAGTTGGTAAACCATGGCACTTATCTGCAAGAAAACTAGGCCAATTATCATGAGATTTAACAGAAAATACCTGTTTCACCCACTGAAAGCAGGGCCCAGTGGGGAGCACAGCTCCACTGAAATCAGGCAGGACCTACCTGGTAACTGGCCTGACTAACTTGGGTAACTCTCCCTTTTAAGTGCCAAACACACACAGCTATTCTCTCATGACTGTACAAAATTAACCAAGGATCTCTGTGCAGACACAGACTCAGATCATTCACTTGGCTTTCTGAAACTTCAGAACAGGAAAACAGGAATGATCTCCCAAGCCCCTTCCACCCAAGCAGTGTGATACCTTGGGGGGTATCTTTTATTTCAGATCAGTTTATCCCTCTAGCACAATATGCTATAAAGCTTTACTATGTTGTGTTGTTAGCTAGCCGGATATATTTCCTCATCTGGTTGCACTAATTAAAACTTTTTGCTTCCTGAGAGAGAAAGTTGTTATGAGTAATCCAGGACAACCTGATAACCCCTTTGGGACCATCTCAGGTGATTGCTTGCACTATGTGCGAGCGTAAAGGTTGATTCTCTCCATTTTACATCTATTTAATATCAATTCTCAGTTGTTTTAAATAATATAGTTCAGTGGCATGAAATAACATTTCTTTCTTCATTGTTACCTCTCCCACTCACTGTCCTATCTCTCTTGATACCATAATTTCATTTAAACACATCAAGCCAATGACAATAAAAGTAAACCTTACATAAACACACTAGCTATAACCTTGAAAAAAAAATCCCATAAAGCTTCCCAAGGAGGCTGTTTTACAGTTTTAAAGCTCTTTTATACAAAGACACGTTTTTGCTATAAACTAGAACCTGAATATCTAAAAATCTACTGCCACAACAGAGTTGAATCAAAAGAAGGGCACACATGGTGTGCACCCCATGGTGCTTCTGCCAATTGTCTCCATTCTATCTATTCCAATGTGGTGGATACAACCAGATGCTGGAGCACGTCCAGAAAGGCAACAGCTCTGGTGAAGGGTCTGGAGCACAAGTCTGGTGAAGAGCTGCTGAGGGAGCTGTTAATGTTTAACCTGGAGAAAAGAAGGCTCAGGGGAAATCCTACAGCTGTCTACAACTACCTCAAAGGATGCTGTAGCCAGGTGGGAATCGGTCTCTTCTCCCAAGTAACAAGTGACAGGACAAAAGGAAATGGCCTCAAATTGCACCAGAGGAGGTTTAGATCAGATATTAGGAAAAATATGGAACAGGCTGCCCAAGGAAGTGGTGGAATCACCATTCCTGGAAGGATTTAAAAGATACGTAGTTGTGGCACCTGGGGACATGGGTTAGCATTAGTCTTGGCAGTGCTGGGTTAATGGCTGGACTCGATCCTAGGGGTCTTTTCCAACTTAAACAATGATTGTGTGACCTCGCTCTTACACTGCAGTTCCATTAAAAAGTGGATGATACCAGACCTTTTACTCCCTAAGCATAATTTGTTTTTTACTGGAGGCTACTGATACGATTATACTCTAAGTCTTTTCCGTGCAGCTGTTCAGAGAATATTAAGATCACCAAGTTCAGCTGCTGCACTGAGACCAACACTGACTGGAAATATTCCTGCTCCAGCTGTGAGACACGACTAAGATTATTCACAGTTAAAAGATATCACAGAAAGATCTTGATAGCCTCACTTTGTAGAGCTAATAGCACTTGGACTACAGTTCAGCAGTCCAAAAGTGTCAAAATGCTTTTTCAATGGCACTCAAAAAGGGGAAATTTCCACTTGCAAGGCAACGTCTTGTAACTTTCTGTGTCATTTTCTTCTGTTTGCACTTATGGGTAAATGCGAATGAAGAGTTTTACTCCTGATTTGGAGGTTAAGGAATTTATCACTTTTCTTACTGCCTCATCTGACACACTAAGCTAGTAAATTTATCCCCAGTTTCACTTAAACTGGGATCCCTGACTTAGTTGTACAGAAATCTTTACCCTTAGTCTTGGTGTCCTGCAGCCTTTTGAGAACCTTTCTTCAAGCTCTGAAATATCAGTATATGTCCACTTCAAAGCCAAGGGGTAAGGGTGCTGCACAGCTCTACTTCTGGGGGATATTGGTGATGAGGCCAAATGCCAACCTGCCCAGAACAAAACAGCTGGAATACACCCAAATCAGTCCTTCTGGGAACATCTTTGACACCCCACCTTAATGTTTAAAATCACTCTGGGTAAAGCTAAGTCCAATCTGGCAATAACTTGCAAGTGATCCTTTCAGGAGGTGCAGATTGTCATCCAGTTCTCCAGCCACATCTCACTGATGGCTATGGAAGCATCCTGCAGCCACCCACTAAATGCAGCTTGTGGATTACATCTGTGTGTAGCTGAACAGGTTGCCCAGAGAAACTGTGGATGGAAGGGTCCAAGGCCAGGTTGGACAGGGCTTTGAGCAACCTGGTCTAATGGAAGGTGTCCCTGCCCACAGCAGGGGGATGGAACAAGATGAGCTTTAAGGTCCCTTACAACCCAAACCATTCTACCATTCTAGAATTCTAAGAAGCATTTAAAAGCTTGCTAGTGGGGCCATGCTGTTGTTGAAAGAGACATATTCCCTCCCACCAGCCCACATTTTAAGAAAGGGTAAGGAGCAGTGCAAAAATTGGCACAAGTCCTCTACTGCTGAAGAGGTCAAACAAACCCTTCTGCAGCTCCTGGATGGGTGATGCAGAGACACGTCTCTCCCGCATCTCTGCAGGAAAAGAAAATGCCCTCACATAGAACCGACTCTTGTAGGACACCCTTGGGGCAGAGTTTCAACCACAGCTAAACACTCCAGCCTATAAATTCCTACATTTGTAAAGCTTCTCATATTACTATCTGTTGCTATGAAAAATATGATTTAATCTATGTTACTTGCAACGACTTTTGCTAGAAGGTGCTATCTTAGACATACATTTTCCTCAGGATCAAAAATGAAATCCTATGGACTCCCAGGATTGCTCATCTGGAAGTCTGCCAGACAAGTGCTTTCCTACAATTATATACTGTTGTGTCAGTGCGTGGGCTCACCCACTGCCTGACAAATTTACTAGATAAACCTCCATGATTCATACAAACAGCACTCAAGTGGCTAACTACCATATATTGGCAGGGAACTGATGAATGTTACATGAACAATGAAAGAAGCAACTTAAATAATGAATTAGGTTTGACAGATCAATGGAGAGATGACTGACAGTCCCTGGCAGTCCACGTCACAACTCCAAAAAAAGAGGTGAGCAGCAGGAATGGGGGGTGCCATGAGCAACCAGCAGCCTTTCAGCCAAATACAAGAGATTTTATAGGACCAGATGTGGCTCAGATAAGAGCACCTTGCACATTTTAAAAAAGAAAGAGTATGTCCTATTCTCTCTGTTTACTAAAATTAAAAGCAGAGCAGGATGCCTATGTGTACAGCAGACATATCTAAGATATCCATGGTATCTATATTTATGTGTCTAGCAGACACTTTCTAGTGGTGTCCCAGCCCATGCCAGCAGGGCTGGAACTAGATGATTTTTATGATCCTCTCCAACACAAACCATTCTATGATTTCATGATATCAAGAGGAACCTGCCCACACTCCTCTTCATCATCTCTCCCATAAACAAAAGTAACTTTGGTTCGAAGTGACAGCAATTACATCTGTTTCCTTTTCCAACCTGAAAATCATCAACCTGGGTATTTTGAGATGAAAACAAAAAGTTTGCATTTCAAGCCATTAAACTAGAAACTGATTTTTTTAAAGAGGTTATCTAGAAATTGCTCCAATTTTCCAGAGAAGGTATCCTGTTCAATCATCACAAGAAATTCTTCTGTTCATATGCAAAGCCAATTTGAATCACCAAGCCTGTCTTTATCATAATTTAAAATCAGTGGCTGAAAAATATCATCTACTTCCAACCACCTCCCCATAAAACTGGAGTAAATAGAAGGCAAAGCAACCATGTACGTAGATGCAAGTATCTCCCTAAAGGAAGAACAACAAAGCACCCTTTCTCATTTCTTCTGGGGACTTGGTGGATAACTAAGAGATTCTTCTGGGTCTTTCATATCCTGAGAAAAATGAAGTACTCAATGCTCATTGACACTCCTGCCTTCTATATCATGTTTTGACCTTCCCTTGCAGCAAGAATCATTGGAGCACTTCAGTGGAATATACTGGATTTCTGCTATTGATTGGATGAAGCACGTGCTGGGTTGAGCTCCTTCAGTTGGACAAATTAACTCATGTAAACGCCATATTTATGGCACATGAAAATATGCCATATTTTTACTGACTCAGCAATCTGCTCTGTGCCATTTAGAGGAATTTCACTGTCACACACAGACAGAGTCAAATTGATTCCTCCAGGTTACACCAGAAGCACAAAGAAGTGTGTCAGAGACCCTCTGAGCTGCAAACTGGGTGTTGTGCTTTAACCCAGCAGGCAGCTAAAAACCCCACAGCCACCCACTCACTCACTCTTCCCCAGTGGGATGGGGGAAAGAATCAGACAAAAAAGGTAAAACTCATGAACTGAGATAAAGACAGTTTAATAGGACAGAAAAGAGAGAGAAAAAAAATAATGATAAAGCAACACAAAAAATGAGCAATGCACAATGCAATTGCTCAGCACCTGCTGACCAGTGCCCAGCCAGCAGGTCACAACCCTGCAGCTCTCTCCAGTTTTATCGTTCAGGATGATGCCATACAGTGTGTAAAGTCCCTTTGCCCAGTTTGAGTCAGCTGTCCCAGCTCTGTCCCCTCATGGCTCCTTGTGTCCTGCAGCCTCCTTGTTGGCACAAGAAGCTGAAAAGTCCTTGAGTTACTGTAAGCACTGCTCAGCAACAGCTAAAACATCAGTGTGTTATCAACATTACCCTCATTTTACATCCAACACGCAGCACTGCCCCAGCCTCTAGGAAGAAAGTTAACTCTATCCCAGCCTAAACCAGGACACAGGGAAGCTGGCTGCTTTTCTCCCAGTGGAAGCACAGGAAGCAAAAAGGCATATGGCAGCACAAAAATTCTTGTTTAAACATACACATTTGCTCCTTGAGAAAACCCCATCCCTCCTGAATTCTGAAATCTGTTTCACCCAGTCATACTGCCACCTTCCTCAAAATGTCTCTTCCCTTTCACTGACTTCTTACTCACTGAAGTCCTGGCTGTGCTGGGTTGCAAGGCAGTAATAATGGTGTATGAACCAAAGTTTCTTTCTGTCTTCTTTCCTGATACATTCTTTTTTTTTTTCCCCTATAAAAGGCACAAACCCAGGCAGTTTTATGTCTGCATCTACGGCTATGCTGCAGAACCTAAAAGCTGCCCGTGGACTGAACCACACCAACATGCAGCAGAACAGACTGAGTCTGTGTTTGGAGACTGTGAGCTGACAGAAGATAATGAGAGGTTTACAAGAAAGGTCCTTTCTGAATGATAAACAATTCCTGCTCTCTTCAAAGGATTTGATGGACCTGCCTTTTTGTTCTGCTCTGCAAAGAGAAGGGATGAAATGACCTAGATCAACACAAAAGGTGCTACAGAAATCTGATTTTCAATGTATATTCAGCAACTCTAGGCTGCAAATGCACAATAGGTATTTAAACAATAACCCTTGTAAAAACCTTGCTCCCTTGTCATAGGATGTTTTATGCTTGCTATTTTTAGCTTTTCAAGTGTCAAGAAGCAGCAGAAAAAATACTGCTGAACAGCACTGGACACCAAGATAAAACAAGTCAGGCAAAAAGAAATCTGAAGTAAGCTCCACAAGATGAGGTTAAGTTATTCGAAGCTCTCTTTCCTGCAAGACAGGTGATGTATTTCAGTCTAAATATCCCACTCAATCTGTCCTCGATGAACAGCCAAGTGACAAACTGCCAATCAAACTGAAAAGCATCCCCATTCATCAAGGCTTCCCCCACCCCTGCCCCGCACTGAGCAATGCTTTATCAGCACCCACAGGATCTGAACCTGGCTATTTTTGACAAGTACACCACTTTGCAATCCTGCCCACCAGAAGGATTTGCAAATCTCTCCAAATACTCCTCCCAGGTCCTGATAACTTTGCCAGCATGAATAGGAAACTTGGGGCTTTCAGAACAAGCTGCTTCTTGCTGACAAGGCAGTGAAGATTTCCTTTCCTATCTGCAGTTTGCATGAGTAGGCAGCTGGGATTGTGATGAATTACTATCTCTGATTCCAGTGCTAAGTTTAAGACATTTATTTGGCATAGTCTGTTAGAAAAGACACTGCCAATATCAGCTATTGGTATTAGCAAACTTCTTCAGGAGAACTACCAAAGGTATTTCACAGCCTCTCTTTGCTTATACCAGGAGTCTGGTTGGGGACCGGAGATTTTTATTGATTGAACTATTATTGAATTTTGCTGAATGTTTATCTCAAAACATTGTTTCAAAAAAGAAACTCAAGCATCTTGCTTTGAAAACAACTCAAATAATTTCAGTTCTTTCTTACTTACACCTTTTCATGGGGCCAAATCCTTCTCCCAAGCTCACTGGCCACTTCATTTGCCTGTGAAAATGCATTTTCCATTGACTATCTGTTGTGCCTTCCTGTTTCATTTTGGAGTTCAGTGTGTCAGGCTTTCAGCAGCTGGCTCTGAAAAGCATGTCTATACAATCCTGCAGGTCTGAACTCTTTGCAGAAATACTGCAAGTATAAAGCCCATGACCAGAGCCTGTCTGAGAGTTTGTGTATTTTCTAACCAGTATTCAACCAATCAAGAAACTGCTTTGGATTTCTGGAGCAGGCATCACACTGATGTTAATGAACTGGAAATCTTCAAATCTGCATTGACGTCATTGCAAAAGATCCAACCATTTGATGATAACTGAGCATTTTTACAGTTGTAAATAAACTGAAAAGAAGGTTTCCTTCCTGCAGTCCACAGTGCTCTTCACTCCACTCACAAAAGATGCCACATTTATTTTTATGGCATTATTTTTTAGCAATAGCCAACTCAATTATCCTTTTGCCATGCTTCTTAATTTTCAGATTCTATTTTTGACTTTGTCTAAATGCTTATAAACCTACTCATGGTTTTCCAACTACTAAGCTCACAGTTACCACTTACAAATTTGACACAGACACTTAATAATTTTATAGGTAACACTTATGAAAACTATTAAAATGTGCCAGGGGCACAGGAGCTGTTGTAAATATCAGCTTTGATACTGCTGTGTGTATTCCCCATCTTTAACATGTTTCAGAGGTGAAAAAGCAAGAACAAAATCCACCCCGGACAAACACAAAACAGGTTACAATTTCCACTTCCTTTTCATTTACTGAAGCCATGTATGTGTTTTTTTCTTGTTGTTATCATTAGTAGTAGTAGCAGCATTCATTATGCTTTTATGGCTCTCACCCCACCCTAAGTAATTTACCATTTAGTTCCTCCTGTGAGAGCCTTCTCTGCAGGTCAACAGAAATCCCCACAAAAAATAAATCCCAACAGCAGCAAATACTACAATATATATATATGAAATATTCTATATCTATTTTATTCTCCAAATCTCCAGATTCTGTAAATACCACAAAGAAGTTTCAACAAACGGCATATCAGCACCTATAGGTTTTTCATGACCTATTTCCAATAACTCATTAATGCTCTAGCTTGGGGATTGCTTTTTATGGACTTGGAAACGTTTTGGAACACATTAACCCATCATGTAAAGATGGTGTTTGGCAGAAATTTCATTGCACCACACTGCAAGAAGAGTTCTAAACTGCAACATCTCTTTTTAAAAAGCACTTTAAAATCTCCAAACAAATGGCTTTAATCTTCTAAAGATCTGGAAAGACTGTAGCAAGAAAACTTCCTTTTTATAGTTCAGTATTTCTCTGAGATGAGCTCAAAGTGTTAGCTGAGATAATTATCAGAGAGATTATGCAGATCTTATTATCAAAAGGTTTTGTTTGCTCTCTAGTTACATAATTGCTTAGAGTTTGAGCATAGAGCTCAGAAAATAGCACCAGAGAAATACCAAGACTTATTTATTTAACAGAAAAATAATTCTCCCAAACGGTATTAATATTTTAAGTTGTCTTTAGTATATTTTGAAGACTTCTGTTAACCTGTAGAGCTGCTCAGGGATCTCACCTTGGCAACACATGAAATGAGAAACGTGCTTTACCATTATTGGTTTTAGACTATTTCAGCAGAGCTGTGAAACAGCAGGAAGCAGAGAAAACATGCAATATAGTGTCTTATCACTTCCTTCAGTTCTAGCTTTGCAGGTGACAAAGGTTACCACATTCAGAAGATAGAACCAGGCCTTGTAACTCAAACTAGTGCCCTAAAGTACACAATCACTTTATGGAATCACTCAATGTTTCAAGAATTGAGTAAAACTGCAACAAACCTTTCCAAGCTTGTGCAAGTTTATAAGCAAAACTCAGTCAGACTGCCTGAATTAGAATACACTTTGTAACTGTCAACCAAATGCTAGCCCAAACCTTTCAAACACAATAAAAACCATTGTTAAAGCATAAAGAAGAGGCCCTGAATTCCATATGAAGTTGTCACTTATGTACCCAGAACACTTAGTTTTGCAAGCAAGTTAGAAACTACACAATTTCAATTCCTGTTTTCTGTAATTCCAAGTTCATTTCATGATTATTTACAGGTACTTCAGATTTTTTAGGATATCAAGAAAGCTTAGAGCAAGTGTGCTATTCAAGCATCACACTAGTCACAGAACTTCCCTCAGGTTAAACACAGTAAAATCAAGTTCTACTTACAGCCAACCATCATCATGGCCACAGAAAAAATCTTCTCTCCATCAGTGGTCGGTGCTATGTTTCCAAATCCTATCGTTGTAAGGCTTGTCATGGTAAAGTAGAGAGAGGATATGTACAAGGAGTCTTTACTGGGTCCTCCTTCCCACTGCCCTGAGCCAGTGGTGTTGTATCGATATGGTGTCCCTATGCTCAGGGCCAACTGGTAGAGCCAACTATCTGTTTTGATGGTGTTAGTGAGTTCATCTATAACTTCGTAGTCCCCAATGCTGTACCATATGCAGGCGAGCCAGTGGGCCACCAGTCCAAACACACACACCAGCAGCACCAGTACAGCAGCACCATATTCCAGATAATGGTCCAACTTCCTGGCAACACGACCGAGTCGTAGAAGACGCACCACTTTTAAGGAACTGAAGAGGCTACTGATTCCCTAGAAAAGAATAAAAATCGTTATTTGATCTGGTATATCCTGCTGGTTAGCACAGAAGGCTTTACGACAATTCCTCCATATGCTTTAAATCTTTCGATATAATTTTTCAGGCCTCAGATAACAGAATACAAGATTAAATCCTTCTCCCCCTTCAGTGCTTTTGTTCTCATCAGGCTAAATCAAGTTTGGCACTCGTTAGGTGGACAAATTGCTTTGTTCAAGCTGAGTCTTTCAAAGTAACAGAAGAGTTCTGTGGAATCCAAAGTGGCAAATGGCAAGTTTATTACAAAAAGGAGTGATTTGATACTTCGCCAGTTTGAAGTAAACAGGAGACTCTGCTTTGACCTCAAGAAGATCAAGTAAGGTGGAAGAGCACACACAGGTGGAACTCCACCATCCAAGTGGAGTCTTCTCGAAGCTTCTCAGCAAACAGTATTCTACTGAATCCGAGCAGCAGATTGGTATTTTGGCCGAAATGGGAATGCACCTACTTCAATTACCTTCAGCGTTAACAGATGCTTAAGAGAGATATCAGAAGTAAACATATTGGGAAACTCAGAGAAATCTGCCTTTTGTTACTCTCATTAATCAGACAGGAGCTGAATAACTTCCTCTAATCCAACAGTCTCCAACTCTTACTATCCTTCACCCTGGCTAACATAACTCTGGATATTTTGTTATTTATAAGAAGTCTCACTGACTGAACATGGAACAAACAACTGTGGGCACATCCTCTTTCTGAGTGAGGGTAACACAGACCACAAGGCACATTCCTTTGCATATAAACTTAATTTCCTTTCCAATCAACAGACATTGGAGATATTTTCCTAAAGCAAGTGTTTGTACAATGTGTTTTTTTTATTTAAGATATAGGAAGTACAAATAAATTAAAGCACAAATATTTAAGGAATTAGAGCACAAGGGCCATCACAAAGTTAATAGAAATATGTGAGAGGGAATAATGTGTATGTCTTCCTCAATGCACAAATGGTTTGCATTGTATCTTAATAGATGTCAGAGATGCAGAAAGAGAACAAAAATATGTTCCTGATCTATTGCAATCCCATGATATATCTAACTTGTGCATTAAATTAATTAGTGGCTCAAAATAGAAGGTTAGTAAAGGAACGTTTCTAATATAAAATATTCAGAAGCTGAAGACATTTAATTTAAAGTAGAAATTAAGACATAGAAAGCAATGAGGCAAATATTCCTAGTTACTGTGCCAAGATTAAATTGCCCTTTTCTATGCATCATTATCAAATCAGTCTAGTCAAAACACTAGCTAATTATATTATCAAACAGTAAAAGACTTGAGTTTCTGGAGTTTTCCATACCAGAAAAATATCCATCTCTTTTGCACCTCTGTTTCTTCTTCTTTTGCACCTTTTTTCCTTTTCCCAACTAACATTTCAAGGGTAACATACATCTGATATTTCTAGATGTAATCTGTTTGGCACAGTTCTTGTATGCTTTTCAAATCCTGTTGGAATGTGTTTCAGATCCCTAAATCCTTAATAAATTGAAGCTCTGTATTTGCATTCAAGCTCTCATGATGACTAATACCACAGAGGGAAGTGGAATTTTCCCATTTTGATTTCTGTCTTTTGCATTTATACAAGACAGAGATCTAGTTTATCATTCTTATTTCCATCTAAATGTGTATGTACTTATTTGCTTTAGGATATATGACTACAAGGCACTCTGAGCAGCCAACTTCTCCAATCAACTGGCAAGTCCCTTACAATGTTCCTGACAAAATGGACTGGAACCAATAGACTACTGAATGAAGTTCCCAACCCACAGAAACAATATCTACATTAAAAAACAAAACTACAGAGTAGTTCAATAGTTCATTCAGTTATCCTGCAGTGTGTTTCAGGGAATTAACCCTGATTTTGAAGGTTTACAACTTGCTGTAAAATCAGAGGGAGAAAAGAGCAGGATGGTTTTTTGTAGGATGAAATCCTGTTGCAGTGGTCGAGGAGAGATGCATCATACCCATTTTACTTAAAGATTCACTGTTCATTATCAAGATTAAGGCTAGGGAAGGAATTAGAGATTTGGAATTCAAACTTTCCCTTTTTAGTACCCAGTATTTCAACTTCGCCCAGTGAAACATCTTACACTGTACTTCTACTGCAAAAATCCAAATAGAGACTCAATCCTGGAACAGGAGAGTTTACAGTGTGAAACTCCATCCCCCATCAATATTACATCTTCTGTCTCCAAGTTAGCTGACAGTTTAGCATTCTACAACTAATATAAAAATACAGCATTTATTTCAAAATCTGGGAGAAATTTTCTGCTGTCATTTTTTTTTCTTAAGCACAAATAACAATAACATTTATTATGTACAAAACAAAGAGAAGTTTTTCATTTTAGGTGACACTGAAATACATTATTTCCAAAGAGTAATTAATTTAAATAAGTTTTACGGTAAATCTTAAGTAAAGTTTGACCCTTTACTTTAAGGCCAAAAATCAGATATATATTTATTGAACATTCACATTCCATGTCTAATCTTGCAAAATATATAGACAATATGGGAAGCTTTAAAAGCCTCTTACATAAACCACCACCTACGAGGGAGCAATTAAGTATGTACTCAATGAGCATGTGATATATTGCAGTGAGTACTGGATTGGGTCAAGCTGGTAGCTTCATACTTAAAAAACTGCTGATGATAAATGAACAAATGTCAATATGTAAAGTTCTGCCTGAGATTCAGCAACAATCTCCTTGGTGGAAATTACCTGGAAGAATAACTGCCTTGAATTAAGTTTGGGCTATTAAGAAATTCAGTTTTTTAAACTCGACTGATTACTGGCTGCCCTTAATTTCATTTTTCTTTTAACTGTTTTTACTCTCCATAATGAATACTTTGGAAACCTACTACAGGATGAGCATCTGCTCCAACAGAACTAACCCCAGCACTCAATAAACAGAGAGATGATTAGAAATTTTGAATGGAGTATGTAATCCTGTTTGGCTCTAGAATAATCTAAATAACTGGATACTGAAGAGCCAACCTTCTGGGAGGAGCATTTGTGTCTCTATTGCCATATTCAGTCAATTGGGCCAACTGTCTGCAACATCTGTGTTCTCTAACTGAAAATATCCCATTAAATTACAAGCCATCCAGTCCAGCCCCTTGAGGTTTTGACTAATTCATTTTATCATGTCCTAATCAGATGAGGACATTTTCTTGCTCATCATCAATCATCTCAGATGCAGAAATCTTTCAACTGAAAAACCACCTACTCAAAAATTGCATTCTGTGTGTCAAGTTGGGAACCAAATTCCTATCTGACACATATGATTGATTTAAGTATTATAAATGTGAGTCACAGGGACTTTCCCAGGGATTTCTAAGGCCATTGGATCAGGAAAGGATGCGAGCAGTAGCTCTGAACCAGCCATTTCTGTACCACCATTTCAATTTAGGAGATGGCCGAACCCACGCAAAGGATGTAGACAATGTCAAATTTTCCAGAAAAATAGTTTTGAGGAATGGATGTTCAACTTTGGATTTAAATAAGACATTCATGATTAAACAAAGCCCAAGTTTCTTGACACAAACACCTTGCAAATTCTCAGATTCTCTTGATATACCAAGAAAGGAAACTCAGTTTGATAGTAGAGGCACAACTGATGACAGCACTCAGTCCTTCCTTTTACAATTACCTGAATCTTAGTATTTCAGATCGTAGATGTCACCACATCGTTGAACTTCAGCCTTCCAGGATGAAAGAAGTGTCTAAGCTCTGTGTCTGCATCCAGCTAAACTTTTCTGACCACAAGACTGAGAAAGATGTTTCCTGCAATTGCAATACACACCTTGGGAACAGACCTCTGCACCTCCAGCAAGAACAGGGAGTAAAGTTCTCTTGCACTTAATGAATCCCTGATAAGCCAGGCAATAGGAAGGATGAAGCTGTCAAAGTCATGTTCTACAGAGGTCAAGAGCCAAACATGCAAGAGGATGAGGGGAATATTGTTACCAAAGGAAAATGAAGGTTAACAAGGGAAGGAAATCATTTGATTGCAGAACGATTCTACCAAAGATGTCCCCTAAACCAGGGAAGAGAGAGTGGAATCTGTTCTACATGAAAGGAGCAGCAGAATAGCAGAGCTGCATGTTTGTAAAAACTGGAAAAAAATGTAATCAGCTTGTTAATTGCTAATTTAATAGAATTTTCTGCAGTAGGACATTATTGCATAAATGTTTTTTGAAAGTAAAATAAAAACATAAACAGCCATTAGTTTCAACAATCTAAATATACAAAAATCTGCTCAAATCTCAAAATTAAATCCCAGTACACTGGAATGGTAAATCATGCATAACTTTTTCTTTTTACTAGGGAACAATGTGTTTTTAACTCCGGGCACTTTTTCAATTAGATTTCACTCCATGATTTTTTATTTCTTTGTTAGCTATGGGTACATACACAACAGCAACAACAACAACAAAAAAGAAATATGCATTTTACATGTGTTCTAAAACTGAAATCCTCTGAGCTTTGAAAATGGGGATAGGTAGTGCATCATTTAACAGAAAACACTGTCTCAGAAAAGGTCAGAGGAGAAAAAAAGGAAAAAAGCTTTTCACTATGCTTTGATGTTCAGCACATTGTGGTTTTGAAGAATTTATGGAGTGGCCAAGAAACAGAGCTGGGAACCTTTCTATGAAATGCTGTAGGGCATGTTGTCACTGCAGCCAAAAGGACTGCAGCATACACAGACCTTCTTAAGCTAAATTTTAGCTAATATGCTTAGAGGTGCTGGACATAACCTGCATTCAGCAAAACTAGCCATTAAAGTGATCAAATCCTCTGAGGACTTTGCAGCCCAGGCTTAGCAAGAGCAAAATGGTTCTGTGTAAGCTGAGCCCGAGCTCCCCTGCACATGCCACGGCCACACTACGAGTGAGCTCTAACCACCCTCCTGGGGTGGATTCATCTCACATAATGCTGCAGCCTGATGGTCAACCATGTGAATAGTCCAGCTTTCCTCCCTGGTGAGTGAAGAGTGGGGCATGTCAGAACAGTGATTCACCCAATCCATCTCAGACAGCCGGGGATGGGATGAATCACCTCCCGGAGCTCTCTCTCTCTCCCTTCCCACTGAATACAAAGAAGCTGAAGGCTATCACTTACACAGCTTCCGTGAGGAGAAATTAAACCCATCCTTAGAAATCCAGAGAGTCTGGATCTGGGCAACAACCAAACCTGTATTTTGTTATTACAGAGATAGATATTACGGAGCACTGCCTCACAATGTGAGACTTATCTTTCTCAAGACGAGCTTGGAGAATAAACACTATTAATAACAGTATGCTGAGATTTTCTGCAGATACAAATGCTTATCTCTTCACTCAACAGCCAATTACTTCACATAAAGTGATGCTACACTACCTTTAGTTGCAATAGGATTTTGCAGAAGTGCTCATTGGCTTGAAGAAGGAATTGGATCAGTTCATTAAAAAAATGAACAATCATGAAGTAAACTAGACTGGGGTTCTTGCTCTCAAAAGAGCAAGAGCTGGGAAATTATAAATGATAGTATATTGAACTATAGACAGTGGTAAGTGAAGACGACTGGACTGAGAATTAGAAGAGTCAGACGCCTGACAGCAGAGGACACCTGGAATGTCCTTACATCAAAAGCTACAAAAGATCCAGAGGTTGTAGTTCAAAGAAGGGGAAAAAATTGTAAGGCTAGGCATCAGTTATAAATGAGAAAATAATCCCCCAGAGGAAGAAAACAAAAACAGAGAACTGACAATATCTAAAAAATAAAAAAATGATCAACAGAAAAAACTACACCTCAGAGAGTAAAAAGAATAAGGTTAAAGTGAGAATTGCCAAGTGTCAGGCTGAACTTTTCCTTGTAAAGAACATTAAAACAAATACCCAAAGATTCTTCATATTCAAAATTGAAAAAAGGAATAAAAGTGATGAAGCTGCAGTGAAGTAAAAATAATTCAAGCTTGGGCTAAAAATTAAATTAATCTTTAGCATTAGTTTCCAAAGATGATGTTGATGTTTTCTAGAAAAGCTAATGCATCAAGAAGGAAATAAACAGACACATTACCTGAACAAATGTTAAGGGAAAGAGTAATTAGAAACTTTGAGATAAATCAAAATCCAATCAGTGAAGCAATAGTTTTGCTAAGCTTAGGCAGGCTGGGATCAGTTTTCCTGACAGCTTTCTCTGATAACACAGTCCATTTTCTAAACAAAAGAAATGCAGCATTTAAGTAACACAAGGAGTGAAACTATTAGGAAATACAGAGAAAACAGGGACCACAACAGGGAGTCTAAGGCAACAGGAACTTGTGGAAACGATGGCAAAATGGAAACCATAAAAAGCAATTCTAGCAGGGGTTACAAGTGATGACTCTCGGTGATTTTGATGATTTCCTAATGAAAGAAGGAGAAATAGTATACAGTGACAAAATCTGATGGTACACTTTTGAAATACACTATCAGTACAAAGAATAACCATGTGGGAATAAAGGAAGGTACACCTTTGAAACACACTCAGTACAAAGAATAGCCATGTGGGAATAAAGGAAGATGCGATAAAGCTTAACAATGTAGAGTCTCAAGGCATCCCTTAGAGGGCAAATTAACGAAAATTTCTACAACTAAAAAGATCTTTAACTGAAGATTACTGAGAAAAAGAAATATTTTGGGTATATGGGTTAATCCCACAGTAACTAAGAGCAATCAGTGAGCTGCACTCATAGAAGAGGCTAATCTACCTCCAGGACAGATCACTTGAGTGTTTCCACCATTGAGAGGAAAAGCCAAACCCCAATTACAAAATGAAGATGAATTCTCGGCCTGGAATACTATTTACAGCTGTGCCCTAAAGAGATGTATTTGAACTGAACTTCCTGCAGAGAGAGGCAGCTGGAACAACCAAGAAAACGTTCATAACATTTCATAAATGATGTGTCTAGATGAGATCAGTTTGCTTAGATTAAGGAAAGGAAAACAGGCATGTTTATGCAAGGGAGGGGGCTCACAATTCTTTCCAAGCACATTGAGGAGAAAAACATGAGGGAGGGAAAAGAAATATTTAACCAAGGAGGTTGGCACAGGGACAAATGCAGAGAGTGCAAATTAAGAGAGTTTTGTTAGACATCATGAGTAAAGGCAGATTTCGACCAGTTTATGGGATGGGTGATACAATGAACCTGCCCACCAAAGCTGATTACTCTGATTCAAAAGGACCACGTGAGTTTTACACTTACTGTTTTTTTCTGCCTTTGTTTCTATGCTTTGAAAAATTGAAGCAAGGCAAACACAATCTCAAGGGTAGGATACATCTTACCTCAGCCTAAACTGAACTGTGGAGGGGTCTCCATCTGAGATAGTCACACGAGTGTCACTGCAGTCAAGAGTGAAAAACAGACATTTTGGGGCAGGGTGACTCCTCAGACCTACTTTGGAGAAGCATCTTAGGAGCCATGTCCCAAAATGTCCCATGCCTGTATCTCCTTGTGGACTATGCCTGGCCCAGTGTTTCGTCAGATGAGTCTCATGCTTAGTAAATTTTGAAATACAGTCCAAATACTGAATGGGAAGATGCACAGGCAAAATTTTCTTTACTCTTCCCTCACCGGAAGTAATTACACACACAGAAAAAAAAAAACCAAACACCCAAACAAATCATTCAGCTGATTCTGGATAGTCAAGCTATAGCACAGCAATTGGTATTGAAGCAGTGAAAAAGGCAGGATGTTTTTAAACCTTGGGCAATCTTCACTGAACAGTTGTTACATGTAGAAGAAAACAAAGTGCCTACAAATTTTGGGAATGGCTGAAACAGTGAGCCTTGCCAGCACAAGCAGGTGAACCTGCAGGCACATAACCAGAAAATCCTATTCTATGAAGGAGGAGTACCCAGGAGGACGTACAGGCTGTTTGAAATGTAACCAGCAAATCATTCCCAAAGAAATTTTTGAGCTTAGCTACTTAAATAAAGCTTAGCTCTAAAATCCCTGGTTAGCTTCTTAATGCTGCTTTACTGGAGTTAATGTTAAAATAAACCTTCCAATATGTACCAGAAACCTTTCTTTTTTGGTAATCAATTAATGTAATAAAGTTGCACAGTTGCAAATCAAAATGCAGGAATGAGCAAAATAAAAAAGCAACATTTCTGATTTATCACCACTTAAAAAACAGAATTTAGGGTTGTATTCAATTATGTAAAACCACACAGGAGTAAAGTGCTTTGCTTCTTCTGCACAAACTCTCTAGATCCTGGGTCCAGATACAAGCAGAGCTCATCTAATACTTGACCCTGCACCACTGGAAGCAACGGGAATAGTGACTGCAGTGAGCTCAAAATTGAGTCCTTACTGCAAAACGAAAGCAAGTAGGTTTTCTCATGCATTCTCTGGAAGTACCTCTAAATTTATTGCTTGAGATTTATCTTTTCTTTTTTTTCCCCAGGAGGATGGAGGAGTTTTCCTTTTTTTCTTCCCTAACACAAATGTCAATAAGCTGTAACATTGTAAATAAACTTCTAGTGAACTGTTTATGGCACAGCTATACAACGCAATACATTTCAAACAGTATATATCTGAAGCTATAAAAAGAAAGGCAATTTCAAAATATTTCTTCTAGTTTCAAGTTAAGGGGGATGTGACACCTTGCACTATTGTTAGTGCATCAGTGTGCCCAAACAGGGAAAAAGATGATACTATAAAATCTAATAATTTTCACTTACTTAGGGAAGGTGGATAGAGGACAAAATGGGAGGGATAGGAAGGTGTGCCACATAAGTGGGAAAGCTTATGAGCAGGATACTGCACTTAACAGACCATTTAATGCCAGCAACAAACTACAAATTTCCTATACCAATACAGGAATAAAAAGAGAAGAAATATCTGGAGAGAGTAACCTGAGCTGCAATTTAACTTCTGGAACTTACACATATCCCTGACACCAGGAGGTAGATGTAACACCAACACAGGGCTGAACGAAATAAACACTCACATCAAGTTACAAGGCTGTCTCATTAGTAAAACTTTGCTGAATCTGATATTAGCCATGCAGCTGGTTTCTCCAGGGCTGTGCATTGGGTCCACTTTGCAATTGCCCATCCCTAAGATTGTGTCTCTTTTCCTCTCACTGATGGCTCTGTACAGCAATTGGTGGATTTGTTCTTACTTCCATCAGCATTATTTAAGGGAGCATCTGGCCAGATTATTTCCTTTGCCCCATCTACTTTGTAAGCCTTCCCCTCCTCTGTGAGCAAAGGGATCATGCTGGACTCAAAGCTTCCCTTGAAAGTACTCCGAACACAATTTGCCCTGTTGGACTCTGTATCAGTCAATACGGCTCTGACTAAAGATTTGATTTAAATGGCTTGTACCCAACAACTGCATCACAGTAACATATACACCACAATGAAGAGAGGGAAAAAAACCACCACTGAGACATATAATTACAGCTCAGATTGCCACAATCCACATCAGAGTGACACAGCACGAGGCTACCAGGTCACATCCATCTCCTGGGACAACCCTGCCTGTCCTTCCACCACCCCCTACATCAACTGCAGCTCAGGTCCTTCCTTTTCCAAGTTGCTCCTCACATCACGAAGACATTCATGTGTCTCCACAGGGGAACCTGCAGATATATCCCAGACCTTGTACAGCATTAGAATAGCTGGTTAACTAATTAAAAAAAAAAATTAGAAGCTGATTAATTAAACAGTGGCATAACTTTAATAAAACCTTAGCTTGAATTAAATCTAAACAGAAGTGGTGCAATTCTTCCAAGTCAGTGCAATAGGAGTGACAGGGATGAATAAGTGACAGGGGTGACTATGGTTGACCATCTAAATAGTATATGCCTACAGTGGATACATTTATATTTGGACACCTTAGCCATGTCAGTGTATTATTATATCTAGGTGTTTCACACACTACAGCAGAATAACAGTATTCTTCATATTTAATTGTCTTCCAACTGCATAACAAAGGGGAAAATTCTGGGCCCCAGGTTTAGGGCCTCTGTAATTATGTTGCTAGGAGTTTTCATCATAGCTTAAACACTTGGTTGCAGCTGGGATTTAGTTCTGGGAATTATTTTCTTGATGTCAGCCACCTAGATTTAAAAAAGGTAGCTAGCCAGAGACTGTATTTCAGAGCCAAAGCCACATTCTTGAAACACATCAATTTATCTCCATTTTGCATATCACACTCAGATTGAGGCCCTTAAATTCTCCTTCAAATATCTTCCAAAAAGGGAATGCTTGCAGTCAAGCACTGGAGATGTGAATATGGGTACACTAGCTGTATCAGCTTTTATTTGCTTTCAATTTATACACATAGTTATTTTAGTTGCTAATAATTGCAGGGATACAAAGAAGTTTCTGCCACTGCTGAAACAGATCGACAATAATAATTAAAAGAAAATTACAATTACAGGAAACCCATGCCTTAATATGCCCTGCATAGATCACTAAATTTTAAAGGCCACTGGGTCATGCTATCTTACATTATTAAACAATATGCAGAGAACTTTGGGTTTAGGTCTTTTAAATTTCTCTGCTTTCATTTCCAGCCATTTGCTCACAAAAACTAATTTTTGCAGAAAGGATGACCTTCTACACAACTCATTTGAAAACCATCTATTTGGCTATCTGTATGTACCACCCTGACTTCTTGTCCCATTCTTCGCAGCATGACATGTCATTTTAGGACCATATTTCTGGCAGAGACGAGATCCAGCTTCTAGGTTTTGTTTCATGACAAATTCAGAAATCCACAACCTCAGTAAAAATTCCCAGAGAGAAAAGAAAAATAAATACAAAACCAAAATGGTATTTTTCCAAATAGTAAAAGCTTTTTCAGCTGAATTTAACACTTAATTTGTGGAAGCATTTTCCATTTGGCCAAAAGTTTGTCCATCCACCTAGTTTTGGGAATATTTCATTGATATACTAATTATTTACAGAGGCTCAAATGCAGTGCTCAGCAGCACTGCACCACTGTGTCTGCACCTGAGTGTGGTTACCTGAGGTCCTTCCAGCCCCAGGTACTCTCCCAATTGCACAGCCCCATGTGAGGACAAAGAGCCAAACAACTGCACAACATCTTGGTTTCCTGGGATGCAAATTGATGAATTTGGTCCCAAAGGGAGTTGTACTATGGTTTGACCATACCTGATCAGTGTCCTCGGGCACACTGTAAACTCATTTGCTGACAATTTCAGCACAATGTGATTCTGATAATTGTGACTTGTATGGAACAAATCATTACCCCTGCTCTAAACAACCTTTTGGTAGCCCAGACTGACGTGGGACCAAATTCTTTGGATCCAAACACCATATGCCCCATTACTCTGAAGTTCCTGTGTCTTTTTCTACATTAAAACAAAAAGACAAACACTTTTGGAACTCCTTCACTTTAAGAAAAAAAAATCAGCCTAGTTTCAGAGATACTGAGTACACACCCTCCACTCTGGTTCACCTGGATTCCCCAGTATGTATTATAGTGTCTCCTCTCACACTTCTATATATGAAAGGTTTTCTGTATGGCTTTGGTTCAGCCAGAATGTATTTCACTGCAAGTAATGCTTCCCAATTAGAGAAGATGTCATGCATTTTTCTGATTTCTAGGACTATCATCCTACCAATTCTCCTAAATAAAGTAAGTATCCCACTAAGGATTCCACTTTTCTCTCTCTTAGTTCATTCTTCTCCAGTCTATATTACCTCGTTCTCCTACCCTTTCAATACCACTTAGCTACTTAATTCCTCATCTATCACATCAACTTAGATCACTCTATGCTGTGCAAGGTATCTCTCATTATCTTACCTTTCCCTCTCCTTGTCACACATCCCAATCCCCCTGAGCAGACTAACAGCCTGGCTCTGTAACTCCAGGCATGGAAACCTACACCTCTAATTCTGCCTCAAATCATCTTAATACCTGTCAGTTCTCAATTTATGTGTCATAATGCTTTCCATCAAATCCTCATACCAACGCCCTACAACCACTAAACAAGAAAATAACTTTGATTTGCAGTCATGTTTGTCTCAGGTGGGAATTTCACAAGAATCCAGCCTTGACCTAACACTGTCTATGATAGAAATGACACCATGATGGAAATGACACCATTCTCATTCTGGCCAAGATTGGCTGAATTTGAAGAACTACAGCCTTCACTAAGAAAACACAATTTCCTTTTTTCTTTTAATATTTTGATGTATCTCCCTAATTTTTGCATTACAAATAGCACTCTGGTGCTTAAGGGATCTTAATCCACTTCAAGCACCTGTATCACACAGAGAAGCCTACATCCACAATGGAGAGACACAAACCCAAATTTCCTTGGCCACATCTTGAGTCAGAGATTTGCCTGTAAGGAGGACAAGAAACCCCCTGCAATAGTATTCCCCCTTTTCATCTAGTCCCTTAACAACTAGCAAAAATGCATTTGATGCTTTATGAGGGAAAATGAGGGATGGAGGCAGGACAAACCAGGGAAATTTGAAAAGTCACCTTTTACTCAGCTGGCTTTTAGGGCTCTTGTCTCTGATATCAGTCCATCCCTCATCACCACACCAAGAACCCAGAGCACCAGGACCTGCTCCCAAGGTGTTTACTGCTAAGCTCTGATTTTCTGTAACTTTATCTGAAAATGCCACAATCATCAACTTTAATACTACAAATGCTCCTATACAACAACCAGGGCCAAGATCCAGAGCTAAAACCTACCAAAATCAACAGCTAAAAGAACTCTCTCCTACTTGCCTGAAGAAGGAAACACCCACCTTCTAATGTGAAACATTCCTTTTCATCTGAGTCTCTCTTTCAAATTAAGATTATTGATTTACTTATTCTTTACCTATGAACAGGGTTTGAACACACTGCACTGGGGGGCCAAAAAGTTAAATCCCAGACATGAAGTACCAGTCAAAACAAATGTTAAAAACCAAATGAAGACAAAGAGCATTAATAAGTATAACCACCCACTAGCTCAAACACACCAACCAGCTCAAAAGACTTAAATGCCACAAATTAAGACATACCACCAAAAAATAAAAATAAAAAATCTCCCCTGGAAGACAGAGAAGAAAGACTGACTGTTTACATACCTGTTTCAAAATCAATTCTTTTCAGGCACTAGAGAAAACTAAAGTTGGTGGGGTTTGGGATCATGTACATAAATAGTTACAAGCCAATGTCTGCTGGAGTCTCCAAAGCCATAACACACAATTTCATGACAAGCAAATGTTACTCTTGGTACTCTTATTAAAAAAGAATTAATAGCTCATTTGTTTGAAGGTAAACGAGAGCAGTTGTAGGATCATTGGAGTTCATGATACCTTATTATTTTTACTATATTTTGGTTAAAGCCTTACACTCTAGGTGTGCCTCAATTGTAATGTCTTATGCTAATGATTACTCTTCCCTGCCACAAATATTGCAGACAGTTTATTTCCCTTCTATATGTTAGAGGAAGAGGTTAAGCTCATCATTTAAATCTGTACTACTTGGGCACAGAAATTTTCTGCTTGTTTTACACATTAAAGCACAAAAATCTGGAGATAACGCTGCATTTTTATAAAAATCAGGTTCCTCCAAGTTTGAAATTGGTTTTCTTAAAAAGCTGTATTATATTTACAACCTTGATAATACCACCTTCTTACAAAGCCTGACTGTACAACCTGCTCTCAGATGGGCAGCCCTCATATGATCTGGAATGTAAGCTGCAAGTATTATCACTTCTGTCATATATTCTATAAATAAAATGGAACAATGTCAAAAGATGGTAGTCAGCAAAGAGACACGGATGGAATTTTAAAGGAGCTGTACAAAATTTGCAGCAAAGTCTGCATTAAAAAATAAGAATGTAGATTTTACATAGTGAGGATATGTAGATGCAGAATTTGAGAATTAAAAACAAACAAACAAAAGCACTCAACGGTGTTCTAAGAAAAAACTTAAAATATTAAAAATGAACAGAGGTTCTTTCATCTGTTTATGGCCCTAAAGATAAAAGGCTCTAGAGAAAAATTAAAATAAGTCCTAATGCCATTATAGTTGCATTTTAGTAATGAATTTCTCTACACAGACTAGTGTGTGCATTATTTGTCGTAGTTATTGCTTGTTCTCTCTATTAGCTCAGGCCACAAGCTCGATTTCAGAAATGTTAACACATTCAGCAGTTAAAAAGCTCTAATTCAGCACCCATTTAGGATATTTATGTCTTCTTCTCTCAGTTTCTAAAATTCCAGCAATAGCTGAAGAACTGTTAAAAAAAAAAACCCAACAGAAATAAATCTCCCTCTCAATCAGACACTTAAAATTACATTAAAAAAAAAATTACAGCCTGGTTCAAAAAGTAATCCTAGGGCAGGATTTAAAAAATGCTCCTTCAGAGACATTCTCTACTTTCGTGTAAGTCAGTGGCAAATTTGCCACCAGTTTCAGCCAGAGCAGATACAGAATTGTAATTATTTACATCAATCCCTGCAATGGATTAGGACAGCTGGGTACAGAGCTGAAAAGGATGGCTGTGACAGAGGACATCCCAGCTGCTCCAGCACATTTTGATATGGACTTGAATCAATGCTGACAAGCAAGCAATTCTAAACTCCCTATCATTAAATTAAACATCCACACAGGTCACTGAAATCATAAAACACCTCTTTTCCAACAGGAATGTCCTGTAGGTAAAGCCCAGCAGCTTAAGGCCATTCCTGTATATTTGCACAGAGCATGAGTTGCCTGCTAATGCTGCCAGATGTCTGGTAACATGCTTCTAAATTAATCCCTAACTAAAATATTCCTTTTGAGGAGGACTAGAATGACTTACCTCATCCACATTCTCAAAGGCATTGATGATGTCATATGGTAAACAGGACAGAAGATCAATCACAAACCACGTTTTCAGGTAGTTCATCCGTATGAGTTTGGGATCAGATATAACCTCTCCACCAGGGCCAACAAAGGTTGTATGAAAGTTCAAAACAATGTCAACCAGAAAAATAACGTCCACGACACTGTCCAGCACGAGCCAGGCAATGTTGTTCTGTTTTGTCTTGAAGGACACATTATATGGAACCATAATTGCTGTGTAGAAGGTTAGAATTAAGATGACCCAGTCCCAAGTGGTCTTAAAAGCACAATAGTGTAGTATAATGTGTGGTGGAGTCTTTGGAGCTTCTTGCTTGTACTGAGGAAGAATATCAGATCCCAGCTGGAGAACCTGTAAAAGACAGAGAAGGAAATGTTACTGGTTTTCAAAGAATATGATCCAGATAAAGGGTCTTACAGATTTCTGTAAGGAGCAGCACAAAGACGGGATTGTGTTTGTTGGACCTTGCAAGTCAACCCAAAGCTTTTGAATTATTTGATTTATTTAGAATGTGTGGAGGCAGCTATCACTCGATGAATGGGAGCAGCACAGCATCTAAGGATATTCCGGAAAAAAATGGAGGTCTTTGCCAATGGACTGAAGGGAAACCATGCCAAAGCAAGGCAAGAGAGGCTCCATAAACAGGCTGTGGGTATTGCCACACCAGCTTATGCTCTGAGGTTATGAGCAGAATCATAGAACAGTTTAGGATTGAAGGTACCTCAAAAATCATCTATCTCCAACCCTCCTGCCATGGGCAGGGAATCTTCCACTAGACCAGGGCTCCAAGGCCCATTCAAGCTGGCCTTGAACACTTTCAGGGATGGGGCATCTACAACCTCTCTGGGCAACCTCTTCCAGTGCCTCACCACCCTCACAGTAAGAAATTTCTTCTTAACATGTAATCTAAACACGAACATTCATATTTGGAAACATTACCAGACTAATTCTTTGTGCCTGACCTCTTTTTTGAGCCAAAGCAACACCTTATCAAAGATGAACCAGACTCCAGCCCTGTTGGCTGACCTCCTAAAATGAAGTACTGCGTGCACAACTTGTGCCCTAACAGCATGGTGGCAATATCATTCTTACTTCTTAGTTTTCCAAAAAGTCGATGGTCTTACAAGCCCGATATCACGACTGGGTGTTCTCTTATTTTCTGTAATTACTTCTCATGTTTTGCATAGGACTATAATCTCCTGCACTGCTGTCAAATGTGGAACTAGAAACACTGCAAAGGAACCAAGCCAAATTCACTTAAGGCATTCCTCCCAGCTAATCTAATTACCTCTTATCTCAGTCCAACACAAGAAACAAAGGCACACAGGGAAGCACACATGGCAACATATTGCGCTGAGAACTGAAAGATCCATGCGTGTTCTGGAACTAATAACACCTTTTCCATTTTGGGATCTCAAGTCTCTATGGGACAAAATAAATAATTACAGCAACTTTAAAACTCATTTCAGCCCTACACCTGTCCCACACTGGAGCTGATGCACCATATTTCCAGGGACAACTGGATTGCAGACAGCAGTCTAATGTGTTAATGTGTCAATGAAGAGGAATAAAAGGCTCTGAATAAACTGCATGACAGCTAAGAATATGAACTCAAGTGCCACAGATACGGATTCTCCGTTAATTCTTTTCACTCTTGTTTTTAAGATGCGAAAGCTGTTACTGAGATCAGACAGTAAAAGTGGCTCTGTTAAAAATCTGTTCTTCAGAAATCACCAAGGGACAACAACAGCAGCTTCCCTCATTCTGTGCTGGGGGATGTGACTTCCCAAAATGTCTCGTCTGGGCCACTGTAGGCTGTAACCTGGAGGGATGCAAACCTGCTTCTGCCTGCCTCTTCCCAACCTGCCTAAAGCCATATTTAGCAATCACAATCTGTAAGGACAGTCAGTTAAGCTGATACAACAAAAAACTAACTTATTAGTTAGTGACTTGTTTTATACAGAGTCAGTTGAATTGCATAAATTTACCCTGTGGCCAGAAAAACACTAGACCCACTACACAGGTAGCAGCGAGAGTGAAGCAGAGGAGCCCATGGCTGCTCCCTTTGCCAGCACCAGCTCCAGTGTAAGACAAAGCCATGCGTTGGGCTCCAGCTGAAGAGCAACACACACTGAGCAGTGTGGTCCCATTGGCACTTGTCAGAGACCCTCACAGATGCCAAACCCCTGGTAAGATCCATAAAAATATTAAACTCTAGGTGTGTCTCTCCCAGTGACCAGACAGACTCACTAACAGCATTTCTATACCCCTACAACCACCCAACGGGCAAAGCTGGCCACTGTGGCACACTGAACTCACTGATGGATCTATGGATTTTCCCCTCATATTAAAGCAATGATCAATACAGTCATTTTTTCCCAGCAGGCTTTGTGATAATCCCTGAAACTTCTTTCAAAGCCAAAATTTTCCCCTACACTTAACACAGCAGTTTCGGCTTTGCCTCATAATCTGTTTGTTATCTCCAGTTATCTCTTTGGACTCATCAATGTTCAGCACTTTGATGATAAATCAGTACTGGGACTTCTTTCCTTGGTTTCTGCAGACCTATTTGTTCCCTGCCTTGTTCACTGGGGCAGGAGCTGGAAACATCCTCACTATAGCTGGAATAATAAGCTACTTAGGGCTCAAGCGGAATGCGATTAACATATGCTTGATAGTTCCCTGTGCCTCTGGTGGTGGAGTGCTTAGGAGTTCCCATGATACTGGAAAAGCATAATTATTATTCTTAACATAATATCATGCTGAGTTTGACATGGTGAGTGGGTGGCAAGTGGCTGTGGAGACCACTGAACTATAATGATTATTTCTTTCATGCTGCATGAATTTTTAATTTTAAATCACTAAAGAATACACAATATCTTGTTAGTCAGCTGCACTCACCACAGACTCTCTGAATTATTCCTGTGTACAGCTAATGAAAATGGCTGGTAACTGTTAATTCTGATAAAGGTGAGTAGTACGTTCTGCAAGGGATGAGCTATGGAGATAATGCTCCTCTTCAAATTTGAGTTATTATCAAAGTTCACTAAAACCAGAAAGGGAATGAAAAAAAAACCACACCACAAAAACATTTAAAGCAGCTACCAGTTCTTAGCATTGAAATAGGACAAACTCTCTGGCACAAGTTGACTAGCGCTGTCATTTCCACTAGACCATACATTTTGACCATATACTTTTGACCCGTTTACTTTTCATTACCAGTGGACATGAAGATGAAAGCAGTACCTCTGTTTCATCAGTTAACCTGAAGGTATTCACTTGTTGCATCATCTGCACTGTTAAGGAGATGTTTGCAACCTGCCAAAGAGGTTCATTCATCAGTTCTGAAGACAAAAATGATGAACAAAATACTGCAGGGATGACTTTGCAAGAAAAGTTATGAGGGTTTATATGCAGTCCATGTGCCTGAACAACCCCAGATACCCAGACATGGATCCTTCTAGAGGGGTTTCTCAAACAATCCCATTTCCCTGGGAGAGCATGCAACCATCCACAGGACTCAAGGACATCAGGCCTGGTTCCATGTAGAGGAGCACACTGTGCACCCCAAGTTAAGGAACAACCAGAAAACTGAGGATTGCATGCACAGAAATAGGATCGTGTAAGTAAAAGCAACCTACGGAGAATGCTTTTGTGACCCACAAACACGGCCTTGGCACATAGTGCTCCTTTAGGATGAGCAGAGGAGAGGGTGAAAAAAATCAGATCTGGGAAATACTTTCCCCTAAGAATATCATTTATCAACGGGAATTCGGGCGGGGTTTTTCTGCCCCCATCTCTTCCTGCCTTAGGAAGGGAGCAGGCTGGAGTCTGTCACACTTACTTCAGCTAACCGGGAGTGCTTGTGCACCACCTCGGCCTTGTTCATGGGGGTCAGCTGCTGCAGCACACTGCGGCTGTTGGTCAGGGCCCGCGTCAGCCGAGCAAACTTGGTCCAACCTGCAGGACAGAAGGAAACCGTGTCAGAAGCATCCAGACCTCATTCATTGCTAGTACATCTCCTTCATATTCGCTGATATTAAGTCTCAGTCTTGAGCAGTTCCTCTAAATTGCTGCACGGAAGAGCTTCGGGCTCCGGGCTTAAAGACCTTGCAAAAGAGGAAAAAATCTGCTCCTTCCAGGCAGCCATAGGTAAATGTGAGTGAAAGCAGAATGTGCCTTCTTCTGCCTTTTGGAGACATTGTGTTAGAGGGATCACACCTTGCTTCCAGCCTTCTGGGGGCTTACTGTGCTGCTGAAATCTAATTCTCAGCCACTGAACTTAATGCAAAGGCTTCTCAAGCCTGCAAATCCTGCTGAAGGAAAATCTCCCCCAGCTACAGAAAGGCCCCTGCTGATTCAGGGCTGCTGGAGCAGCCTCAAAAGTCTGATCCTTAAGTCTTTACCGTCTCTTGCCCCAACTAAACTTCAGAAATAAAAATAAAACTTAAAAAAAAAAAAAGAAAATTAGGACCGCATCAGCAGCAATACTTCAGACTAAAAAAAAAAAATCATTAAGCCTTTAAAGACAGATTAAGAACTCAATTTTACATGGCATTAAGAAATACATTTAGTTATTATACTAATGATAAATGGCTGCTTTAATTGTAGCTTGAGACCCACACACTGGGCTGCCCCCGGGGAACTTTTTTCTGCAGCATTCAGCAAGGAGCAGAGTTTGTTACTGACAGCAGCACCAACCCAGGAGCATATCATCAAGTCATTCCTCATGGAAAAACTCCTAAATATGACAGCTGGCATGAATGTGTCAATGGATGAGGAAGAAAATGCCAGGGATTTAAGCAGTGTAGCACCTTGATGTTAAGCAGAAAAATTGAAAATCCAGGTATCTGCAGGATGGAAACATGTCCCCAAGGACACTGAAGGAGATGATCAACATTTAGTTTAGCCAGGCACAACATCATTTTTTTAAAAGAGAGGTGTGGATAAAATATCAAACAAGTTAAGGACAGGAAATGGCTTCAGGAGAAGGTTCTACTTTTATTTAACTTGAATGCTGAGTAGGTGAAAATTGAGGGAAATATTAATATCTGAGAAAGGAAACACAACATTTCTATCTTAGCTTGGTTTAGTTTTAAATGCTTGTTGTCTGATAGGAGTCAGAGACTTGGATAGTTAAGGGAAGCCTTGGGGTAGATGAAATTGAGAGCAAGGTACAGAGAAGACAATAAAAACTCAGGGGGAAAAAAAAAGTTTGACTTTGTCATTTACCACATAGATACCGCATTCACACAAATGTAAATCCATTATTCATCACACAGCAATCAGAACAGCTCAAAATATCATGATATGATACCAGCACAGCACAAACATTTGTGTCTGGCTATTTATACATGACCTCAAAAATGCACGTAAAAAAATTCACTGGGATAAGGTAAAATGGTAAAAAATAGAAGCACTTTATTAACTTTTCAAATGTCAACTTTAAATGTGAGCTTCAGATATGCCTCATGCTGCTGGAGCTTACAGAGGTATTCAATTAGGAACATGCACTTTCTATATTACACAAGGTCAAGAGAGACTACAGTGATCTGAGTATGAACTAGTAATTTCTAGAAAAAAATCTTCTGCTTTTCTTTTTCCTAATTGTTTACAAAATTGCTGCAACCTTTAAGACAGAAGTCAGAACTGTTCTTTATCTTTCTTAACCAGCAATTTCAAAGAGCAAGTGAACATGGTAACAGCATCATGACAGCTCTGCCTCAACATTTCTAGTAATTGCTGGAGGCCACAATGCACCCAGGTGATTTCTTCTGGCACTCTGCAATCACACAGCAAGAACCAGAAAAAAGAGCAATACTCCTCTGGGAAGGTGTTCATCCTCTTCCAGATCCTGGGCAGGTACTTACACATACACTCACACACTCACTGTCTTCCTTCCCTGGAAAGACACTTCCCTGTGGTCCACAAGGACAAATTTGGGTCAGTCCCCAAGTTTAGTTTGTCATCCTGCTTCTCAGAGTTGATATGAGAGTGCTAGAAAAGTGCTCAGCAAAGCCAAAACCACTACAGACAAACTGCTGCATACAGTCCCAGTCCCTCTCATTTGTCACATCTCAGTGTTGTCAGCTGCTGCAATCCTTGACAGGAGCCTTATGATGATCAGCAAGGAGAAGTGCAAAGTCCTGTACCTAAGGAGGTACAAACCCATGCACCAAGATATGCTGGGGAACACTCAGCTGGAAAGTGGTTTGGCAGAGAAGGATCTGTGGGTCTTGGGGGACCAGGCTGAACATGTCTGTGCTGCAAAGAAAGCAAACAGTATCCTTGGCTGAAGTAGACAAAGTACTGCCAGCAGGTCAAGGAAGGTGATCCTCCCCATCTACCTGGCACTGGTGAGGCCAGGACCTGGAGTCCTGCATCCAGTTCTGGGCTCCTCAGTACAAGAGAGACATGAATGTACTCAAGAGAGTCCAGTCAAGGGCCACAAAGTTGATTAAGGGACCAGAGCATCTCTTCCCTGAGGAATGGCTGAGATAGCTGGGACTGCTCAGCTTGGGGAAGGTCTGGTGGGAGAATACCTTACTGAAGTGTACACATACCTGAAAGGAGGGTGCAAAGAGGATGGAGCCAGGCTCTTTTCAGTGGTGCCCAGACACAGGGCCAGAGGCAATGGGCACAAAATGAAATAGAAGAGGTTCCTTCTGAATACCAGGAAATACCGTTTTACTTCAAGGACGACAGTACACAAGTCACACACGAGTCACTTGAGCACTAGCACAAGTTACCCAGAGATGTTGTGGAGTCTTCATCCTTGGAGATGTTCAAAAACATGTATGGACATGTCCGGGGCAACTGGTCACAGGGAGTCCTGCTTGAGCAGGGGGTTAGAAAAGATGCCCTCCAGAGGTCTTTCCAACCTCAACCATATTGTGATTCTGTGATCTTTCTGATGTATGATGGCTAAAGATTCAACATTACTTACTTTACTTACTGAGATTTAGGGCATTGAACTGTACAGTGACTAGCTGAGGATCTGGAGAAGAGTCAAGGACTGGCAATGATATGAGATGGCTTCATGTACTCTCTAGAAATCCTTTTCCATGGTGCTTTGCAGGCTGAGAGATCCCACTCACAAAAGTAAGGGTTTTAAAATGCCTCTCCTCTTATAATAGGAAAACTGGTAAGAAATCTCTTGTCACTCTTTTAGGTAAGAAGAGCATCTGTCCTGCATTAACCACAAATATAGAATGCCTAGGGAAGCTGGGAAAGATTGAAGCTGGAGCAGTAAAATGCAAATCAAACAAAAGCAATCCTTTTGCTGTAAAAGTAAAAAGAAAGGAAGAACTATGACTTTTTCAAATCCTCCATTACCACCTTGGTGGAATCATCAATGTCATGGGAAATAAAGAAGCTACACATTTTAGCATTCAAGGTTACCACTCTGCTCATCTGGTCTGACCTCTTCTTTTCACAGGACAAACCATTTCATCGTGTCCTTTCTCCACTAAGACCAAAGCTTTGCTTTGTGCCACAGCAGACCTTTTGCAAAAGCCCTTCCAGCCTCATTTGGAGATTTCACATTTTCGCATTTCTTTCAGCCCTGTGAAGTCCATGATTCTGGACGTTGGAAGCACAGAATACACTAACATGACTTTTTTTTCTAATTCAGCACAAAGTCCAGCATTATTTTACCTGCTCCAATCTATCCACCTGCAATAGTGTGAAAAAAAGTGCCAAGTTCTTTTGTTTCCTATTCACAACCCAAGAGAATAAAAAACATAGCAACAGTAAGATGCAGGGTTATGAGTGGGAAGGTGAAAATATATACAGGCTGCCTCGTGTCTGAAATAATCTGTACAGGGTACATTGCTCTGTTTCTTGACCTTGTTGTAGACCGGGTAAGTTCAGAATTATATTTAAAACCAATGTCTATGTTTAAATAGACCAGGAAAAATCTGCATAGCTGCCTAGTGCTGTCAATGTTTCTTCAAACAATTCTCTCCTTTCTTTTCCTCTACAGACAGAGACTTGAAAAGAATGATAATTTTATCTCACGTATTAGTGGCCGCCTGTCCTCACAGATATTTTCAGTCTGGAAGGAGTAAAGGAGCTGCACAAATAGCAGGTGCAAGAAGGGAAAAAAAAACCTACTCGTGAGAAAAAGCAACACTTCTGACACTCTCTTCAGCTCAACTGGATTGCGTCTTTCTGCCACAGCACCACGTGAAAAATAACACCCTGAACTTGCACCATTGCACTCAGATTCTTGGGGAAAAAAAAGCAACATCATCAGGTCACACACTAGATCAGACCATCAGCTGCTCCTCCTTACAAGAAGTTAAAACTGGGTATTTTAGACCAAGACGTTAACTACCTCAAAAGGAAAATTCTGGAATAGCATACACACAAAATGATTGTTTGCCCTGTTGTTTTTTAATTACTTCCTGATTAATGGACAAAAGGAGAAGCATTTGTACCTTTGCTTTACAAAAAAACCCTCATGATCTCCATTCATTCTCGTGATCCAAAACAACAGTTTCTTAAACAGAAGCCTAACAAAATATTTCCTTGTTCCCATCCATTACTCAAAATTCCTGCATTCTCAATAAACTGAAGATGAAGGTTTAACGACCCCATAGTTATGAGAACAGGAAATGAAGAAGGTAAGCATGTTGCTAGACATGGGCTAAATTAGTCTCTGTCTTGGCCCAGCTATAATGCTGACCTTCCAAACATGCAACTTTCTTCTTCCTCCATGCAATTTAAACACAATTAAATATTTTACATCCACAAAATATTCTCTATGTCCTAAGTAGGACTGCCAATTTGAAAACTCGAATGTGGGGCTAACTGAGCTGAAGGTGACTTGGTGACATACTTCACACAACAGCTGAGCCCAATGTTTCTATGAAAAGAAGGTAAAACAAGAGCGCTAAATCAATAAAAAAAATAAAGAGGATTTCTGTTAAATCTTAAGATGTTGTGACATGAGTTGAAGCTGTTAATGTTGTGACAGGATGCCTGGGGGAGTGCAGAACACAGAAGGGAGGTAGGCAACAGTCAAGTGAAACAGACAAAGCACCCAAACACCTCCTCAGAGGAGAAAAAGCTTTCCACATGGGTCTGAGGTGCTTACTCAGCCACTCCCTAGATTCATATACCACTACAGAAATTACATGGTGCCTGAGGGGGAAATGGTATTTCCAGGTTAGAACTTCATGGTATTGTCCCTCCTCCATCAGAAGTCCAAACTATCTTACTCACTATAGCATGTGCCTTTCCATCAGCTACTCCTCCAACAAGAGTAGTAGTATGCCCACACATCTTTCTTCCTGAGATCCTGAATCCATCATTGTGGACAGCTGGCATGGGAACAGTTCTGTGGCAGCTGCTCTTCAAAAACCTCCCCTCCACTGCCACACTCGCTGCTTACTCCATGTGCAGGGACCTCCTGCCACTCCTGCACTGCCACAGGGACCCCTCTCTGCCCTTTTGCTTACCAACCTCCTTCCCTTTAATACATGACTCAGATCAATCCAGGACACAAACACTCCCATCCATCTCCAACACCTGCTCCTCATCCCTGCTGCCTTCTCTGAGTAAGGAGAAATGCCGGTCAGGTTGAAGATGTTGTTGCAGTGTATGGCAGAGCATAAAAAGAACCAGAATAAAAGCTGTCCAAAGAAAGTGCAGCAAGGGAGGCTGGAAGGGATGGGACAGTATCACAGAATCATTTAGGTCAGAAAATACCTCTAAGGCTCTTTCCTAAGAGCTATCTGGAGACAAAACCTTTAAATCCTTCCGATTCCTCCCAAGGTCACAAAGCAGGCAGAGAATTGGTTACACTGCAACCGAAACTCTGAGTCTCCTGAAGGTGGTCCCACATGCACCAAGGAGCAAGTCCTGGTGCCCATCACACAAGGACACTCCTGCTCAGGATCAGACTTGCACAGTATCCTCAGCCAGGGAAAGTTTCTGCCCAGGCACAGGCTAATGAGCCAAAAAGGACTTCAGCTCTTTTGCTCCAAGAGTGTTTAAGCCACATTCCCTGAACAAACCTCAGAAGTCAATAAGCCTATCCTTTGCCTTCACAGATAGCAGCAAATATTTTCAAATATAGTCATCTTCAAGTGAGAAAGCCCTTCAAATTCCCACCATAATTTAATTAGAAGTTGAAAATTTGCAGTCTCTCTGACCAGATTTGTGTACAGTACCAAATATGGATTTAACCATCCAGCTAGCAGCCACACTGAAAACAAAAGACTTAGTTCATGAACTACATTATATTGTTTTAAAGCTAAATTCAGAGTTTATGGAGACGTTAAAATCTCAAGGTGAGATGTTAACGTCCTTCATAGTGCATTTGCTTTGAAAAACCTAGACATGACTAGTTCCCCCTAATAAAGAATTACTGCAGCTCTACTGGGTTGCAATTAACCTTTTTGTGAAGGTTTGTCTGGTCCTAAAAGTATCAGAAAAAATGACAACTTTTAAACCAGTGTAACAGAGCACTATCCCATACCTTAGACTGCAGTGAAAACACGGGTTAAGAATTATATTCTGTGTGAAAAACAATTGCAGAGGGCAATTACAGGAGTGCCCATGTTGATTCCTGCCTGCAGGAGTATAGGGAACACCTCCAGACCATGGAAAGGTGGTTCTCCTCTCACTGCGAAGCATGAAACAGTTAAAATGCAGAATGCTTAAATAATATATAGTTTATGACTCACCCACAAAAGCTGAGAGCTATCACTACTCAGAGTTAGGTAGTATGGAATTCAAACAGTATCATGGGTCATCCTTTGGCATAAATAGTTAGCATGTATAAATCCCAACTATTTTAGAAATTCAGAAAGTAAAATCATTACAATGGCTGGCTGTTTGCTCTTTATTGCAGGTAAAATACAGCTGAAAGAGTTAATTGTCTCTCTGAAAAACTTAATCATCCTGCTTTTGGTTTGTCAGAGAGAGAGGAATAAATAGCATTCCTGAATAAATACAATAATAGTTAAAGTTCAATCGCTCCCATGATGTAGTAAAAATATTTTTGGACTGAGAGTTTATCCAAATGTAATTCAAAATATTGGGATAAATTTCCTGAATCGAAATTCTGTGCATTCCACTGTCCAACAATGCACTGCATTTCTGGGATAATTTTTACATCCAGCCTCTGTTCTTGCTCAGTGTTTTCCTCCCAGTTACCATCCACTCACTGCAACTGCTGCTGGGAAGTTCAACATGGATGAAGAACTAAGGGCATATCTTGGACATATCACCTTACCTCTCTGAGCTTCAATTTTCCCCTCCTTAAAATTAAGATAATGCTAATGATCTACTTTTGAAAGCCATTTTGAAATCTAGTGATAAGAAGGGCTAAGATTTATATGCCTCTAGACTACATTTCGTATATAATACATTTTTAAATTTAATTCTCACATAGCCATAAACTTGTGGTGCCAAACATCTTAAATTTCCCTTTTCTGCAATTAAAGCTAAACTATACACACATACAGGGCCACTGAGGACTTACTTCCTGTAAGTATATAAAAACAAGTGTGAATTTCGGGAAGAAGGGGGGAAAAAAATAAAGAAAATACTGACTACTATAAATGTCAGTCAACTGGATTTTGGGACTTTGTCAGATAGCAAAATGATGCCATTTAATAGTCAAGGAAAAAGAATTACATCAGCCAAAGGCTCAGCATCAAAAGCAAGGCAGGTGCTGGAAATGAAATAGCAGTGTTGAATAAAGCACACAGGGATGAGAAGAAAGAGAGAACAAATAAGTAGGTGAACAAGAAATTATGGCTTATGAGAATGGACATGCAAAAGCTAAAGAAATATGGCAAAAATTCTTCTCTGGCTAGAATTATTATCCACAACAATGAAGTTTTTAAAGAACTCTCAAAGTACAACCAAAAACTTCTGCACCCATATGCAGGAAGGGCAAACAGGATGACCCACATAATTACAGGTTACCCACCTTGATCTCAGTGCCAGGCAAAATGACAGAAAAATCAACCTGAGTTCCAATATGTTTAATAAAAAAAGGAAAAGAACATAATGAATGGCTGTCAATACAGAAAGAATGTAAAATGCCCCACAATGTTAATTTCATTATTTTACAGGAGTATAAATTTGGTTCAGGAAGACAGCCAAACACCTTGACAGAACAAGCTGCAAGCCAAATGCAGTGGCCAGATGGAGCCACAGTATATAGATGATGTACACCAGGGAGACATGAGCTTGGGTAGCTCCCTGCACCAGTGCTCCCTTGCAGGGGCTGGGCTGGGCAGCAACGTGGACCATTAAGTTGATGACAACCCTTGGTTCTCTCCCACCTGCAGCCAAGGACCCACCAGCTCCCAAATGAGCACAGCCACAGTGCTCATCCTATCATATCACCTCCTTCTGGTGCTGCATTTGAATCATCCCAGAGACACAGACTGGCCAAAAGCTCTTGCACAGCTCTGAACTGACACTGTGTGACACCCTCAGCAAGGTATTGAGACTACACCATTCAGTAAATTACAGGTTAAATGAATGAAGAACTTGCAACTTGGCAAGTATCAAGGAGCAACGGAAAATAGAAAAAAACTATTACTGAGAGCCTTCTGGACCCCAGTGGCCAGGTAACCTCCTACTCAGTGCTTTTCTCTATGGTTTGAAAGTCCTTATAAAATGACTGACAAAATGCCAGAGGATGGGAAAATTAAAGGAATGCTAAATAGCAGCAATGTTGTGCTTGGTAACTGGGCGTGTGCCACCAAAGTATGCTTTAAATGGAAAACAGGTATCTAGGCAAAAGCAATGCAAACTGCTATCTCCAGAACAGGGGCCAGAGAGGGGAAACATCCCTAGGAAAGAACAGTTCTGAAAAGGATCCAAAGGTCTTGGTAGATGAGCAATCCAGCATGTAGTTTGGTTTGGCAAAAAATTATCTATTCCTTGGATACGTAACAGTAAGAACTAGGCTTGGAGAGGAGGCTGTGCAATGAGCAACCCTGGAATTAGCTGGGAACCCACCCAGCCACAATACTGGCTGCAGAAAGTGACTGGGAACCTGGGAGGCTGAAATCCAGGCCACCACAGCTTCATCCCTACAGCTGCCAATGAGCTGGATTAAAGGGCAGCTAAAATATCCATGTATCTGCCATCACCAGACCTCCAAATTCAGGCTAGACAGATGTTTAAGGAGCTGAACTCATTTGCTTTATCAAAGAAGGTGGAGTGATGACCTGATTATACATGTAAATGCCTTTATAGGACTTTCTTAATACAGTGGAAAAAATGCTTAAGAAGATGCCACTGCAAGAAGATGAATGAAAGTTAATTTAAATATGATGCTTCTTTAAAGCCAAAAATTTAACAAAAAAGCAAGAAAAATACTAAGTAGTGTGATGGATCCTCAGATCCTCTCAGCCTCTTCAGACTTCTAAATCAATACTGGATGCTTGTCCTGAGGGGATGGTTTAGTTACATGCAAGTTCATGGGTTCAGCAGAGGAGGAACTAGAAAAGTGTAATGCCCTGTGATATACAGATTAGACTTTTAAACTCTACTGCATTTATACTCATTATTTTATATATGGCTCAGGAGTGTTCAGTTTTCTACATACAAATTGTACCCATCTAGAAACAGCTACTGTTTTAAAAGATCAACTTCTAGTTTAATTCAGTTTCTCACAGGGTTAGATTCTATTTCAATGAGATTTCTCTTTCATTGCACGTTCAACTTACAGAAATGTTCTGACAGTTAATGTGCATTCTGGGTTACTGATGGAGCACACAAAGGGCTCCAAAGGCAATACCAGATTCAGAAAAATACTTGATTTCTGTGAAGAAAACTAAACAGCCTTGGATATGGAAATTCCCTCTTCCTCATCACAGTGGGTCTCCAACAGCAGTAAAGCAAAAACGGATGGGAGGTGGGGGGCAAAAATAAGGCCTTGGAGCATCACTTCTAAGAGTGAAGAAACAACTACTGCTTCATGACTATTCAGCCTGTGCAGTGTCTGCAAAAAGTGCCATCAGCATGTTACTGAAGACAGTAACAAAGATGCCTGTCCTGCAGAAACAGGAAAAAAACAACCTTGGAAGGTCTTCCTAGTTACTGGCAAGCTGTGCCTATCCAAAATGGATGGTTTCGAATACCAAGAGACTGTATCTCAGCATCATTCCTCTTAATTGGCTACCCTTGAAACTGAAAGCCCACCTGGGAAATAACCATTTCTCCTGTGATCCCCCAAAAAGTCCTTTGTCATGGCCTAGGTGCCCCTGGATGCTACTCTAGACCCAGGGGAGAATGGAGAGATGGAGATCTCCCTGAAGGTGCTGGGGAGTGAAACTGCTGATCAGAGAAAAAGGAAACAGCACAAGCACAAATGTGTCTCCATAGCACTGAGAACCTTGTTATTACAGCCATAGAAAAGTGCAATAAAAACATGTTAAGGATATCCAAATTGTGACCTATCAAATTACTGTGATGGATTACTGTCTAGGTGATGTACTCAACAGGGCACACTGTGCTTTAGCTAAAGGTAGAAACACCATTTTCATGCTCTAATCCCTCCACCTACTTCTTCTATTATCACCAGGATTGATACACCCTCAAGGAAAAAAGTTCCCATGTGCAACTAGTTATATATGCTTAATAACTTGCACTTATTAAAGATAAAAAAGGATCAGAATTATAGGCTTAGCAAGGATTAGCAAGCATAAGTGCATATTTCTGCAACTACTACACTTTTTATAGCCCTGTCACATTCCGAGATAGAGTTGTATCATTATATAGAGTTATATAACCATAAAGAGTTATATCACTGGAAGCATTACAGCATCGTCCCAGACAGTCTTGATTATCAAAGTCTGGCTCTCTCAAGTGGGGAAAAAAAAAAGGGCAACTTCAGGAACCTGCTGTGCCATCTCCTGATCTCATTTGTTAACAGCATATGGTCCTGAGTTGTAGGGGTCTCATCCATACAACTTCACATCCTAATTCAGCATCCCATCAGTATTCTCCAAAACTTCCCAAGCACTCCAGAGGTGACAAGCCTGATATTTCACTCAAAAGAGACTCACAATAACCAGTGAGAATCCCAGAAAAAAGAAAAACCAAGTTTACCCAGAGGCTATGTTTCTTGTTCACTGATGATAACAAAGGGAATAAAACCACTGCACAACTAGGTGAAACTACACTATTAGACAAAAAAAAAAGCTAGTATTTTTTTTTCTATCTTTAAATTTTCTGTTCAATATAATCTACAACACCCCTGGCTTCAAATGGTGTTAACATTTTAAGTGGCCCCATTCACCCTTCTAATAGGGCCCAGAAAAATGACTTCATTTTTTTCTGACAAATAAACATAAGACTATTACCACTGTGTGTCTTTGGAGGAATTGAAAGTCTTCAGATGTTTTTAAAAGGCTATTGGGTAAAGACAAAATAAAAGCTCAGCAAGTTGATAAAAGCATCCAACTGTGACCTGACAATGGCACAAACATAAAAAAAAAAGATTCTTTGGGTTTTATTCTCTTGAAGAAAATACATAATCCGATCTTTCATATGCATGTAATGGCCTTCTACCTCTGCTGTGTAAGGCACTGAGCCAGGACTCCTGGGGATATGGTTCTCCACCACCACACGTAGGACTTTCTGCTTGGTACTGAGTGGAGATTAGACAAATATTCACATTAGGAGAAGAGAGACAAGAAAAACACTGCACAGCTCCTTCACTATAAAAGAAGGCACTGTCCCAGGGACCAGCAAGTGCAGAATCATATCCTGCCCCATCACGAATTCTCACACCTCTTCTTCTACCCTGGCACCATCCACAGCTCATCCAACCACTGGGACAGAAGCTGGGGCACTATAAACCATAAACCAAGTCAACGGAGGGAGTTCTCTCTATCCTCCAGACCTCCACAGCTGCCAGTGGCACCTTTACCCAAGAGTGAACACATCAACCAGGTGGCTGATCTTTCCTTCCCTTATCATCTCTGCTGCTTCTACTTGAGTTGCTGGGAGGTTGACATTTTTGACTAGCTAGACACCTTTTAAGGTAATTTTCTATGTACAAGGATACGACAGCACTTTTTGGTCACTGTTACATTGCCAATATCATAGATCTCCCACACAATGCCCAGCAATAATAGTTGGGAGCATCAGTAAAAAGAAAACAACTCAGTCCAATCTTTAGTGTCGACTGCCTGCACCTTCTGAAAAAACAAGGGGTTTGATCTCTGTCACTGTATTTTATGAGAGGAATATAGCTTTTAAATATCCCTTTTCTCCAGTCTTGCTTACAGTTCAGGAAGTTTCAACAGCTTTTTGGTCTGCAGCAAAATCACAGTCTCCTGGGTGATACAGGAAAATTTTTCACTACTTTTATTGTCTTTGGCAAGCAAAGTCCCCTCTTCCTTGTCCTCCTCCTCCTCCTTTCAGCATTAACACAGCAAACAGTGAGCACACAGGTAAGCAGAGGCACACACCATCTGTCTCAGTGCCCCAGACCTCTCTAACTCCCTTTGCTCACATGGGGCTTGGCCTCGTGATGTCAACTACATTTTTTGCACTGGGCCTGTAAACAAGAATGTTTTTAAACCCGTATCATGAAAAAAAAATCCCACCTCACCCTTGCAATGTTCTTTGTAGTAAGACAACTATTTTATTTGTCTATCCAATTTCCACAAATCCAACAAGGTGCTCAACACTTCCAAGCAAATCTGCATCCTCAGCACCACACTGTCCCCCAAAACTGCTGTTCTCTTGCAAGGTCTACATGAGATGCCAACCACACTGCAGCCACTGCAAGCAGATTTGGCAAACCCAAACATACATTTCCAGGAGTCAGGACACACAGACACTCTGCAGTGTAGACACTGCATGGTATGATTATGGCATGATTTAATATCTCACAAGGTATTTAAATCATACCATGATTTATCACAAGAACGTGATGTACTGAATCTTCACAACAAAGCAACACACCTTTGAACAGTGCAGAATGCATTGGTACTGAGAGATTATTGCATAATGGCATCAATATTTTATTTCTGTTGAATTTTTTATCTCAAATTTACTGCTCCCATAAGTAATACACAGTAACTCATCTGCACCATAGTTACTTATGTATTATGTATTGCATGGTCCTGGCAGAAATTCTTAAGAAATATCCTTCTTTATAAAAGGAAAAAAAAAAATAGCCCTTTCAATGACAAATCCCAGCACTCAACAGCAGTATTTTACTGAAATGCTTTTTTACAAAACTTTAAAAATTCTCCACTAAATTGTAACGTGTATGTTTACCAATCTCATAATTCAAAAAGAAAGTGGCCTGGCAGCTTCTAAGCACACTGTAATGCTATCTGCAGGGACAATGAATTATGTATCTCACACAGCACCACATCTGACACAAAACCACTGTGATCCCAGTGCCGTGGGATCCCACAGATCCACGCAGTTGAGACTCAAAGGGTAATGCAGTAGTGCTGTTTTCCCACCCTCGTAGTAAAATGGTGCAAATATTTGAATATGGTTTTCTTATATCAAGAATACAAAAGACAAGCTTTAATTTATGCAAAAGCAGAGAAAAAATCGGGTCAATCGTTTGTAATTATGAGGTTTGTTGGACGTACTGATCAATGGTAATCAATGCTCTAATCAGATTCTTAAGACTCCAATCACAGGCCTTAAAGGCACTGGGGAGATGTGGCTCTACTGCCTCTGCAATGTTCTGTTTGGGTTTGGGGTTTTTTAGAGTATGACTCTGACAAAAGTAAGGGCTCTTTAAACATCCAGTGAAACCTCTCTGGCTGCTGTCAATATTTTGTGATGTCCATCATTAATATCTGGCATTTTAACTAACAGTGCCCTTCACTGCAGAACAGCAGCACACAAGTCATGCATTTCACTGCTTTGCTCTTTCCCACAGGAATATACATAGTTCCTATACTGGATGCCACATGGGTTCTCCTCCTCCCTAGACACAAGACGGGACGGGGAAGAGCTCAGCCCCTGGAGCACTTCCCTGCCTCTCCAGGGAAGGAAGCAGAGTATAAATCTCCCAGGGCTGAGAATCCAAAGGAGGAAACATCATCATTTCTGCATTTGAGAGCCACCTTCAATATGTTTTCTCTGTCCTGCTGCAGTCAAACACTCCTCAGTGCAATCACAAACTGCGGGAAGCGGGGCAGAAGCAGGGAAAAGTGGGGGTTTGGGGGCTGGTTCCATTTAAGACACATCTTGGTTCCCCCAGAAAGCATCAAATAGGAAACCCTACAAGAGGATTGTTGCAAAAACTGGCTTTTTCCTTGATGAGCTCCCACTACATATTATATGTACTGCAGCAAAGAGCCAGTCCCATGCCTTCAGACCACTAATAAAGTCCTTTTAAAAACTGGCATTTATCCTAAAATATTCAGATTATTTCCAGGCAGAAAAATTCCACATTGTAGAGCTGAGAGTGAAATAAAGAACATTTGCAGGCTGCTAAGTAAACTGTAGAGGAAGTAAAGCTTATGATGGCTGAGAAGGTATTTCTATATCAGGATCTTACAAATTAATGGATAACACTCTCTAGACAAAAAAATGTCATATTTGGTGTTAGCTCAGAGTTATTGGTGTTAGCCTTTCCTTTTATGTCTTCCTTTATAAATTGACTTTTCAGTTATCCAAACACATATAATAAGTGCTTTCTAGATAATAAGAAATTAATTTAAATGCTGTTTGCATTCAAATGACATCAACTTTATTCTGAAGAAGACAGCTTAGAGAGCACACACAGCTCAGAATGAGATATCAAGTTTTCTTCAAGTGTGAAGAGAAAAACATAGTAAGGAATTAATCATCAGGAGGCAACTTCCAGGAGAAGATGGGATGTGGATAATACCCTTCTTTATGTAAGCATGTGGTTTTTTACCCAAAGCTATACACATGTAAACCTGACACAAGACATATGTCTTGTAACTAAAACAGAGGATGCTGCCACATCCTCCACTTCTGCAAGGCTGGAAGTGTGACCATGGGCTGTTGGATGATGAGAGCATTTCATCAAACATCATCCCCAGAAGCTGGTAACAAGCACAATGCCCACTGCCATGCAGTCATCATTCCTGAACAGTAATAAAGGACTCAAACAGATTGTTTCTTTTTGCATTTCATCTCCAAGAGCAAGAAAGGGAGGAAATATCAGCATCTCATCACAAGGAGCTGAAATTATTTTTTTCCTGAAAAGAAGATAAAAGTCCCATAACAATAAAAGCTCCCAAAACAACATAGCACACAAATCACTCAAAACTATGCAATTTTTACCAAGTGCCAGCTGTAGTGATGAAGTTGTGAAATTACAAAGAGAAAGGAAGGCTTGTGACTCTTGGAAAACATTGATAGGGAATTTCCACTCCTCGTGATTAATTTTTTTTTTTTAACAATGATTTAGGAGAGTGGCATTGAAACACTGACAAGTCACAACACATTTACTCAGTTCAAGACACAGACCACAGGCATGTCATGTCCCTGTGACAGGTCTGAACTCAAGCATGTACTTTTATCATTTACAAAAAGTAATAATGTATTTCATATTTACCTTTTGTTGAATCATCTTCAATTGGTTGTTTGAATAAAGTGATATCCTTAAAAGTGCACAAGAACAAAACCACTTTTTCATGCTCATTTCTTATAGGTGCAATTTGCATATAGAACCAAACTGGGGTTCCTGAAACAGAGAAAAAAGTGACATCAGGATGTGGTATAGCCAACCCATACACAGAATACTTCATCATGTATATGTTATTATAACACAAGTGTAGTTTAGGACCATATCTCATTATTCTTGCATCTTTCAGAGCTTTTAATTTTACTTCCTCAAAGGAGAATAACCTATTCCCGTTTTCACAGCTTCATTAATCTAACTGGACAATAAGCAGAGACAGGAGGTCTTATAAATCTCCATTCTGAAATAAAATATATTATTCTTCCCCTCTTGCTCTTATTTTTTTCCAGCATGTCTCACAAACTTAGTGTCTGCAACGTAGAAAGGCAGGAAAAAACAAGTAAATGTTATATTTGATTCCTTCTTCACATAATACGGAGATATCAAATCCAAAACTGATGGACTATACTGTCAAGTGCTTCAAATTTCATTTTACTATATTATTTAAGAGGACCTGAATTGGACTCTCAATGTCCTATCAGGACAAATCAGGAGATTTGATTTCTTTTTTTGCGTTTCATGTCATACCTCTATCTCCTCATTACCTTGCCCATGTACTCTCCCAACACAGTTCTCTCTACTTAACTTTTGAAATACACCCAAGTATTTTTCCAATCCTACCACTCATCAAATAAAGAGCCAAAAAAAAGCCCTTGGGGCTGGAGTGGTTAGCTTGGCTTTTGGTAAATCCTCCCTGTTTGCACAGGGCTCCTGCAGGTGCTCAGGAGCTGAAACTGGTCTTCCAGGCTGAAATGCACGTGGCAGCTCCTTATGTACAGGCAGGTCTGCTCCATAAGGAGTGAAATCCTGCAACACTTAGAGCAATTTTCTTAGAAACATCCTGTTCACCTGCAGGGATGTAAATGTCAGACGTTCGCCATCCAGCAAAACTCTGTGTCCCCTCCCTCCCAAAGGTGCACCTACACACAGAGCACTGTAAATGCCTTCACAGCCAGCTAATTACCTTTGGGATTTGATGTGCTTTCAGCCAGTTGACAGAATGGCTTTTCTCCTGAGCTGCCTGAGTGCTGACACACTGAGACAAGCCGCTTGCCCACTGTTATCCCACACAGGCACCACTGGCCCCCACAAATCTCCTCTAATGCACCACGTCTGGGAGCTGTGCCAGGAACTCCAGGATAGGTCCCAGAGGGCAATGAAAACCATTTGGGCTAGGACTACTGTGTGGAAGGTTAAAATTCACAAGGGTTCATTGATATTCAACTGGGATTAAACCAGTAACTCGCTACCAGTAAACTGGAGAAGTGGGAGAGATGTGGGACTGCTTTTTGTGATAATTCCAAAGCCATTATGCTGATTACTTGATTATCTTAATTCCCAGTTGCTAACCCAAGATAAAAGACTTTTTATAACTACTAAAACAGAGTGCTGCAGCTCTCTGGAGAAATACTGTACTTGCACTTATACCTGGGAATCCATCAGCATTCTTTGAAAAGCGTTGAAAACAAGTGGGTAAAATACCCTGTACAAGAGTGCTGACAAATATCAAAGACAGAGGCAACGAGGCTACTGCTGTAGAAGCAGCAAAATGAGAAAAAGCAAGCAAAGAGGTTCCCTGAGTATTACCATATATATGCACATTATACATATAAAGAGATATGCACATGCATATACATATATACACACACATGCTTAACGTGGTTGCTGAACAGTTGTGTGGGTAGAGGTAAAGACTATATATGAGGGAATGCAGCAAAAGAGAAGAAAGCTGTAGCAAGCTTTCAGGTCTGAACCTGAAACCTGCAGGCTGGGTTAAAATGCCAAGGGAGTGAAGTCAGCAGTCATATGGATACTGCTGGAGAACACCAGCTCCTAAAGATCATCTCTGCAACAAAGGAGAGCAGGAGGGGAAAGCAACCTGAAAACCTCAAAATCTCCCTCTTCCAAAAGCACAGGGGAATGGATAAGGGAAAAAAAAAAAAGGTTGTGCCACATTATCAAAAATACAGAGCACCTTTGGACCTATGGATTGACAATGTGGGTGGGAAGGTGCTCTGAAACCACTGCAAACTCCACGCAGGGGATAAACACAAGCCCTTACACAGCATAACTGCCTACACTCTGCAGAAGTACCTTCATACCAACAGATAAGTATTCTTTATTTCTTTATCTGCTCCAATGCTCAGCCTGGAGGACAAGCAGGTGGTTTCTTGAAGGATCTTCTTCTACAAGGCTCCAATTATGACAAATAGAAGCAAGCCCTGAGCACACCAGCTACTGAACTGGAGCCAAAAGGTGAGTCTATTAGCATTAGTGAGAGGTTGAAGTTCTGGGCTTCGGGTGATGGAGAAGAAAGCTGACAACAGATGTTATGGAAGGGAATTGACTCAAGCCTGAAAAGAAATTTTGAGTACTTTTCCACAAAGTCCTTCTGTAATCCTGCATAATTTATGGATAAGTGTAGGCTTGAAGATCTGGGCAAAGGTGAAGATTTTATTACTCCAACTGCAGTTCAATAAATCTCTGAAGCATCATCAAGCTCCAGCAGACAATCCATAACACAAAGCAAAAAGCACCTGGCTTGTTACAGGAAAGTCACCAAGAGAAGGATTTCCTCTTTTTATACTTAAATAAAATGGAAAGGAATTTAGTTCAGGACTGGCCCATTCTGGAGCAGCAGCTGCACACCTCATTTAATAACAGAAGCCAAGGTTGGAGAAAGTACAGGATCTCTGGGATCACACAAACATGGGGCATGGCAACGCTGGGCACCACTGGAAAAGATACCCAACACAAGTCTGTCCCAGGAAATTCCCCTGATGTGAAAGGGCATCCAGGTGAGCTGCACAGGAAATGGGCAGAAAAGCAGAAAATATGAAGAACAGTCACATCCATATGCTTACAAAGCAAAAACAGGTCATTTGTAGGGCTCTCCTGGACACCTGCAGGAACAGCTGGACTTCAGAGATGCTGTTGCTTCTCTTTTTAATCAACGTGTTGGCTAAAATGCCTTGAAGCAGGCAGAACTGGAGAACTCTAATGACTTTTCCTGCTATTTAAGTACACATACAGGAAGATTTAGTCCAAAAAGGGAAAATGGAGGTAGAGCACAAGGGGAGTATTCAGGATGCTCTCTTCAATGTTATGAAAGGTTTATGTGAGTTTGCAGTGAAATGGGGCAGTCAGGCACAGTTAGCTCTTTCCTACAGCACACCATTCCCTTCCCTTAGCCACAGCATTCAGGGAAGAGCTCCAGCCTCACCTCAGCAAGGTGCTCCACGCCAGCACCAAAGTCCACCCAGGGAGAAGCATGGCCTCAGACACTGGGCTGCAGGCAGGTGAATCAGGGAGGAAGCTCCCCAGCCCCACAGTACCTGCACCATGCACTGGGCAATGAAAGCCAAACTGAAGAAAACATCTCCATCAGGATTGCTCTTGGCTTGTGCCTCACACAGCCACCAACCCAGGCAACTAGATTCATTCTGCCCAGGGCAGAAGAACCAGCTTTTCTGGAGCATGTTTCATCCGAGAGATTTGGCTTTCTATCTTGGGAAGATGGTCTGTGCTAGTGGAGGAGGCAGTTCATTTCCACTGACAACAGCAGGAATTGCAACCACCAGCTCAGGAGAGATGTCCACACTGCACAAGTCCAGTGTGAGACCACACAACTGCGTGGCTTTTTCTCAATATGTGCCATGAAGTTGGTAAGCCAGCAGCAGTACTGCCCACACGTGTGGCAGGACAGAAAACATGACTGGAGTGGCTCCTGGTTAAGACAAAATCAAGCAAATCTTCTCTGGTTCTGGCAACTTCCTGCAAACCCAATGCCACCAAGAGGAAGAGACATTGATCCTGCACCTCACTAAGTTACAAAATTTCCTGGTTTTCTAACTAATCCCTGGGCTATGCACCAAATTTAGTACTGTCACCAGAGCTCATACGTGTTGGTTTACACAGCACAGAGGAATGTTGACACTGCTGGGAGCATCCACTCACAGCAAACAGGGTCTGGGTTCTCACTTGTGGAGACATGGGGGAGTTTCCTGAGGGATGTGGGGGAACCTCTTTCAGGATTTCTTTTCACTCAACGCAGTCAGTTTCCCTTCAAGGAAACAATCTTCAAAACTAAATATATTTTGGAAAGAAGGAGACAGACTAGAGACTGCAGGGAACGGCTACTATTCTTGGCAATCTGAATGCTTGTCCTGAAAAGAGAGCTCTCCTCTTGAGCTGGAGCAGCCAAAACACCTTTTTGTTCCCAAATCTTACCCCAAATTTACCCGTATGTCAAAATGAAAATTTATTTCAGTCTATTATATATTTTAAATATGCCTTATCATTCCCAACACCATACACAAATTTATACATACTGTTTTTCTTGTAGAGGAGAATTTCGAAGCAGTTTGACTCATAGTTGTCAAAAGTCTGTCTGACTTTTTCAATGGTCTTCTTGTCTGTCAGTTCACCATACATAAAACTGAAAAAGAAATAAGGTTTCTCTTTTTTTTTCTAGATAAGCAACAACTTTGTTACGGTCACATTAAATAGCATAAGCATTGGAGACACTCTGAACTGTCATTTACCAAGGTTTAATTATGATTTACGCTTCATTTAAATATTTAGAGTGTCACAAGGACATCTACAATAGTGAGTAATCATGACCACCTTCTTACTGTAAATGACTGCAAATAAATCCACAGTAATTCTTCATTAAATGCTTTTCTGAGTGTATGTTTAAGGATATATACTTAGGAAAAGAGCTGACAGCTTATGAAACCATTATCTCCACAGCTGCAGGCCACGGCAGTATTGCTGTCAAAACAGAGAAAATAGAACAAAACCTCTAAAACCTCCCAAAATTTGTTCAACCCTCTTGAAAAGCTTTCTAGAGGAGGAATGTAAGCTACTACAGGTAAAGACTGGTGGCTGAACCAATAGCTACAAATCTAATCTTGTCAAGATGCCTCTGGGACAATAAGATAATGGGAATTCTTTCACTAAATACCAATTACAAATAGAGGCAGGATTTAAGCAGTGAGGAGCAATGACTGTAGTGCTCTGAAAATTCAGCATAGGAAGAAAGTGTATAAGTTGTCTCATGCAACTATGTATGTGTATCTATGTCTGCACTACTACCAAATAACCAAATTTATCCACATTTTCCTTATTCCATACTCCATTTCTTTACTACTTCAGTGGCAAATATTAAAAAGCTTTTGGAGATTCATCCCTTTCCAGGCTGAGAAAGTAAAAATGTAATTTTAACTCTGCTATTCCTTGCCACTTGACCATCTCATCCTTGCATTCTTTTCCAGGTCAGACTTCCAGCTGGTGTAAGCAAACCCAACCCCCTGACCTTACTTTTGAAAGCCTTTGTAAGGAAACAGCCAGGCTTTTATTGTCATTCTTTCCTGAATTAAAAATAAGCGAAGGCTGCTCTGCGCAAATTCCCACTTACAGAACCGAAAGAAAATGGAACATGGGATAAAAGCTTTCAGACATTTGGATGAATATACTTTTAATTGATCACTTTTTTTTTCCCCATTCTCTTTGTTCACAAACAGTTTGAGCTTCAGCTGAAACCTACAAGAGACAACCCCGAGAATATGAAAGAGAAAAGCTATCAGTGCCTTTGTGGTTTCAATGCAGCTTCTCTTATTGATCAACAGACCTCCAAAGGTTCAATAAACATTTATTTTATCTTTACTGCTCTGAAAGAAACAATGAAGCAGCAGATTGGTTCATCAAGCATTGAAGTAACTCAATGAGGGCCAGACCATGAATATCCTCTTCGCCACCGAGGGGGCAATGGGGCTGCTCCCAGAACAAGGTGCTGCCTGATACAGGTGGTGGAGGCAGACACAGGGCATGGGAGTGACTACAACATCTGGATATTACTACAGGTGCCTCTTCACTGGTAACACAGGGAGAGCTATTGATTAGATTGGATATTAGTAAAAATTTTCTCACTGAAAGAGTGGTCAGGAATTGGAATAGGCTGCCCAGGGACATGGTGGTGGAATCACCATCCCTGGAGTGTTCAGATGTGGCACGTGGTTCAGTGAAGAAGACAGTGTTGGGTTAACAGTTGGCTTCAATGATCTTAGAGGTCTTTTCCAACCTAAATGGTTCTATCATTCTACAAATGGTGTTACCTCTGTGACAGCACTGCAGTGGAAACCCCACTACAGCACCTGATGTCAGGAAATGGTTTTATCTGGGCACAAGGCTTCATTAAGGTACACTAGTTATCATTAACATACACGGCTGTCTTGAAGAGATGCAAAACACAGCTTGTTCCTCATTTTCAAATGACCTGCCTTTCTTTCCCAATTTCAGCTGATAAACCTTTATAGATTTATACATGAGATGACAACAAAAAGAATTTGGGGTTTTTTAATTTTTTTAATCTATGCCTTTTTTAATGCACTGATGCATCTCTTTTTTGTTTTCTTGAGACTTAAAACAATGTTTCTCATAGCCCTGAGGAAAAAATAACAAAATTTTGTTGAACTGCCTGATTTTACATGACTTACAATACAGAAAGTCACCATTAATTAGTGTTAAAATGACAAATCCTACTTGATGATGAGAGGTGGACACCAGTTACTGCTGCTCAACATGATCAATCAACTTTATGTTTTAAATCAAAGCCAGCTTATTGTTGCAGTAAACCTGTAATACTCAATTCATATATTACGCTCACATATAGAGACATTTTAAAGGCTTGTGAACAATAAAAATATTTTTCAGAAGGCAATTTTTAACAGCACCAAAGGAACCTCAGAGCCTGTCACTGTACAAGTTACATAAGATCCTTTGCTTATCACAGGTTTAATTTAATTTAGTCTGTCCTACTTTGTACACATGGAGGGACTCCTACTTCTTCAGTCAATCACTCTGTCTTTTTCTGCCTCATGATTTTTTTTGTTATTTAGTACTTGTCGAGTGCCTTGAGTGCAAACTGTACAAGGCATAAATATCAAAACCACTCTGCTACTGGGAATCTTACTACTTAGCAAACAGGCTTATCAAAGAGAAGCAAGACTTACTGAAATACTCATAGACAGGCACAATCTTAGATATTTTCCCCATCTCTGAAACAGACCAGTTGTCATTTAAGATGCTTGGGCTCCCACCTCCCTCTTAAAGCATCCCTTGGAACAGAAAGCCTCATCTGAAGCTTCATATCGTGCTACTCTGTCCTTTGTCAGAATGCAGAGCATTGGCATCAGAGCAGGTGCAGGTTTGCAGTGCATGCCAGGGCAGTAACAGCTGTTTGAGAGGAATTATCCAGGACAGAGGCCAGGTGAAGCACAGAAGGCAGCCAATTCTACACCTGATTTACAGCTCTCTTCATCTAAAAGCATTTCAGGCATCAATTGCAACAGAAAAACATCTACCCAGGAGGAACAGCAAATATAGATACGTGTCAATAGCTTCAAAACTCTGCAAGGTGAAGAGCACACACCATTTCTGAGAAGAGACAGTGCAGCTCCCTGGGTCCCACTGGCACACTCAGCGGGGTTTATCTGCACAGCTTTGGCATTGTAAGGATGTCAACTCACACACACAAAAATTGGGTGACAGAGGTGTCATCCCAGTATCAAATCTAACTTTTTTTCAAGTCCAGCACACTGTACCCACCATGCAAAATCCCATTTCTTTGAACACAGTGGGAATTTTACCACTAGCTTCACTGGAGCCAGGATTCCCCTTGCAGACTCTTTTTAATTTCACTTGTAAGTGCAGTAAATCAAAATAAGGGAAAGCAGAGATGCTGACCAAGTGTTTCAGTGGAAACAGTGCCTGTAAAAATATTGAGTGCAAGGAAGGGTAAGCAAAGCAAAGCCTGGAGTGAATGCCAAGTGTCAAATGCCAGGGTAGGTCCACTAAACAGTCACTCAAAGGTGCCTGCTCTTCCAAAGGCTTGATGAAAACACAGAGCTTAACTGATAAGTAACAATATTTAGAAATTGCTGACATGATTTGCAACATTAAACTGGATTGTAGTGGTTTATAACTGTTTATTCTTTCAATGTGTTCATGAAGACATACATGGTCATATCTGGGGACAACTGGGCATGAAACCAGTGTTTTTCCTGGATGCTGGCTGACCTATTGGTGCACCTCCAGGTAGGGGGTTTTTTGTTAAATAGTGATTGGAGGCATCTTAGTCACAGATACTTTGTTCTCCCTGGACTGTCAGCTCATTTCCATTTGGTGCAGCAATGCTTCACCAGCACACAAGTTCTTCCACCTAAAAATTCTATGGATTTTAGCTCTCACTTATACCAATTATTCTATATATCAGCCCAAGATACACATACAATTTTGGGTGCCATGTGCAGTCACAAAGAACATATATCAACTCACATCCCCCAATCCTATGTAGCCTGACTTCTGTGTACACTGTGCATTTTATATAGTGCTTGTGAAACTAGGGAGAATGGCACTTGTACTGGGGGATTTCTAAGTGATTTTCCTGCCAATGGGCACATTATTGCTGATTAAAAAGACGAGAGAAGTGCAAAATCAAAAAGATTACCAGCCTGTCACTGGGCTAACTCATTGCCTGAGCTGGAACAAAAATCACTCACACCTCCAGTGCCTTCAGTTTATCTACACCTCCCTGTGTGTAGCAGCCAAGACCACCTGAGACTGAATACACTGATCACAGAATCGCAGAATTTTTTAGGTTGGAAAAGATCTTTAAGATCACCAAATCCAACCACTAACCCAGCACTGCCAAGTCCACCCTAAACTATACCCATAAGTGCCACAGATACATGACATTTGAACAGTCCCAATGTAGGGTATGGGTGGGAAAATATTTGCTAGACTACAAGAAGAAAAGAACAGGTGAAAGATGATTTGAAGGCACTTATAGGCAGGAGCAAACTGACCAAACATTGCAAAATGTATATATTGCCCTTTAACACATTCATGATCAGTAATAACAATAACTTGAATCAGGCGGTAGATTCACATCATTTTTATCTGTGTTTTTAATTTGGTTGGATTTTTGGCACTAATAAGCTGTAAAATTAGACCCTCCCAATAGACCCTACAATAGAGGTGTGGCACCACACCACTCCTATCCCAGACTTGCCTTAGAGCAGTAAAGCAAATATTACACATAAACCAATTCTCACCCGTAATGTATAATCTAGGCATTAACATAGCACAACTGGATTGGGAAGCTGACTCAAAAAATATCAAAAAACTCTCCATGACATTCTACTGAGTAAGTCTAAGCAGGTACCATTGGCTTTCAGGATCACTTTCTGTCCTACATATAGATACTGAGCAGCTCCAAAGACATTGCTCTGGAAGGCTGCATGTTGCATGTCAGACCATGCTGAAAAATCTGTCCAGTTCTCCATTAATCTGAAGACTGGGATGTCTCCTAAGAAGCAGGAAACATCTGCATATGTAACTCATAGAATCACAGAATGGTTTGAGTTGGAAGGGACTTTACAGATCACGTCGTTCCAATCCCACTGCCATAGGCATGGACAGCTTCCACTAGACCAGGTTGCTCCAAGACCCATCCAACCTGTGCAAGAGACAGGCACAATAGTATTGGCCATGCTTTGACGTGTGGAGAGGGTCCCCCAAATCCAGAAAAAGATTTGCTACTAATTCCATTTTCCATGATAATTTGTCCTTGATTTGCATCTGTGCAATTCACCTGTACGACCTGACTGAATGTGGTCAAAACAGGATCCTTACAAATGGTAACAGGAAACTATCATACTCACAATAAGTACACGGATGGAATAAACCTTTTGGTCCCCTCAGCATTTGAGGCACAGAAGAATCATTATCAGAGAGATATTATTAAACCTTTGCCTACTCAACATTTTCCTACAATCCCATTCTATATTTGTAATTATTTTACTGTGCACAGGCTACAAAAGTGCTGGCTTACAGCAAACTTAATTCAACATATGGGATGGCAGAGAGCAAAGGGGAAAGCAGGTATGTATATCCAGCATGGCTGTGATAAGGCTGTTTCCTTCAGCCTCACTGAGTATATCTGCTGTTGCTACTGTGTGAATGATTATTTCATTTCAGCAGCACATGCCCATCTCCTGTCTATTGCCCATTAGAGGACACTTGGCTGCACAGAGCAACCCTAGATCCCCAAGGCTTCCTCCTCTTCCCTGCAGATGAGAGCAGTGACCACACACCAGCACATTTTCCAGAGTAAGCAATGATTGCCATCCAGGCATGGGCTCACTGCCTGCCCTGCTCCTCCCAGCTGGAACACCAGCCAATCAGTGTACAGCACTCATCTCCCAAAAACTGTTAATGTGGACACAGAATCACAGAATGGTTTGGGTCAGAAGAGATCACCCAGTTGCCACCCTCCTGCCATGGGCAGGGACACCTTCCACTAGGCCAGGTTGCTCAAAGCTCCATCCAGCCTGGCCTTGGACACTTCCAGATACACAGTCCTTTCCTCCCAGTGCCTGGCATTGGTCACTCCCTAAAGGCAGAAAGGGAAAGCCTACACAAACTTGTATTTCAGCCATTCCTCATTTGCCTTGCTCATGAACACATGCACACACATTAGTCCTCCCCCAAAGCATCTCCTTTCAAAGGGTGCAGCAGACAAGGCACAGATGTGTGTCTAACCACAAATCACAGCTGCTCGCTCCTGAAAGACCACCAACAAAAGGAAAAAGCCACAAAGCTGCAACATTTAGAGCAAATATATCAGCAGCTTAATCACCCTCTTGGGAATAAAGATGCACTTTGTGCATTATTGTGCTGTGTGTGCTTAATAACAGGGGTCAACATGGGCTACAGAACAGCCCACTGCCTCCTGGCATGGTAACAGCAGAATTCACATTTAGCAAAAAAAGCCTTTGAAGCATATTACCTCACTTAAAACCCCATTCTCTTTATTGGAACATTAGCTAGAGCATATTCTTAACAATACCAGCCAGGATAAATCTCAAAGTGCTTTGCCATGTTCTGAATAAGTTGCTGGTTTCATTCATTTAAAGCCTGTTTTAATACTTCAATTTCTGCAAAACAACGGCCTTCTTACACCAACCCTTTTCCCAAAACCTCACTGTTCCTCCCAGCAGATTATAAATATAAATTATAAATACCTGCAAGTGCTACTCTTCTGCATGACGTCAGCTCGATGATATCCAGAGAGTTTACAAAAACCGTCATTACTATAAACTACGGGCCAGTCCACAATCTGGGCATTTCCCAACAAAAAACTGGATTCTGCAAAGAGAAAGAAAAAAACAGGGAAAGGGTTGTTGTCAGTGGCAAAGGACAATTAAATCCTCCATGTGTTGCACAGCAGATACAGAGTAGCTCATGGTGGCAACTTCTATCGTGAAGTTTCAGAGGGAACTGAAATCAAAATGGGCATCAGAAAAGAAACTGTGATGAAATAGGATAACTTCTAGTAATGGAAGCATCTTCTTACACCCCAAAATACTGATGTAAGCACCAATGCTTTAACAATTTAGAAAGGATCCATTTATTCACAACATCTGATAAAAAAAACCGAAACACAACTATTGATAAATCAGGGATTTTTTTAAAAATCACAAAAACAATAGAAGGTACTAAGACACTAAAAGTATCTCAGTCAATACAGTATTTGTAAGGTTAGATCAGATGCACAGTATATGTACTAGAAAATTGACCAGATAACAGAATACGCTTTGTTTTGTTCCCACAAATTTTCCTTTACTTAAATGACTTTTTTTTACCCTTGTATGGGTGCCCAATGCTGATGATGACTCTCTTGCTTGAGGTAAGTAATTTTTCCCTCCCGGCAGGTCCTACTCTGTTTTGCAGGGCATGGCCAGTATCCCTGGAATGAGGGACAGACAGGTCCAGGAGCCACTGGGGAAGGGTGAGTTGCATCCACCACATCTCATGGTACACCATGCACCACATCACATCTGGGAACGTGGAAATTAAGTGACTCACATGGAAATTTAGCATGAACTGATGGGTGCCAAAGGGACTTCACATTCAAATAATATTGAACAGATACCCAAAGGGCCTACAGGAGAGCTGGAGAGGAAATTTTTATAAGGGCATGGAGTGATAGGACAAGGGGGCATGGCTTCAAAATTCACAAGGGCAGGTTTCAATTAGATTTTGGGAAGAAGCTTTTGACTGTGAGGGTGGTGAGGCCCTGGCACAGGTTGCCCAGAGAAGCTGTGGATGCCCCATCCCTGGAGGTGTTCAAAGCCAGGCTGGAAGGGGTTCGGAGCAACCTGGTTTAGTGGAATGTTCCCTGCCCATGGCAGGGGGTTGGGACTAGATGGTCTTTAAGGTCTCTTTCAACCCAAACCATTCTATGATTCTATGAATTTCAGTGGCAGTCTGCTAAAAATGCAAACTGGTGGGTTTGGCACATCCTAGTAACATGCATCCATTGCTGTAAATACAAAATATGGGCAGGGAGTATTTCTAGGAGGCTGAACTCAGGTTTAAATATCGCTTCAGTCATCTGTTCTTTCAGTCAGTGCCTACAGTTTATACGCAGGGACTGGCACCAGCATTATGAGTTAGTCATAAAATAGTTTTATTCTACCATCCCTGCTTTTAGCAAGGCATTTCCAGAGGAGGAAATACCAATTTTGTTTAAACACAATGTTGTGGGATTTTACTGACACCACAAAAATTCCTGATTTTGTTTCAGAAATAATATTCTCACTCACAGAGGTTCTCAAATTGTAGTCTGCAGCAATCTTCAGGGTTTTCTTTATTTTTACTGTTAGTTTTTAATTTCATTTTGACTGCAGCTATGGAACTAAGTGGTCCTATTCATTGGTGCTAAAAAGCTATTAAAATATAACTATTATCAATCATTGCTGTATAGAAATTATAGGGACTGTTCCTTTCAGCAGTTCTTGTGAGGAAAAAAAGATTTTTACAAATGTTTGTCATAGAAGCCAAAGAGCAGTTAGGAAAACTACAGACATATATTCAGGTGTAAACACTCATTTTAAAATAAAAGTGACTCTGGGTTTGCATGAGCCACACACTATTGGAGTGTACATTATGCAAACATTATTCCATTGAATTAGGAACATGTACTAAAAACTGCAGTGTTTTTTTTTCTTTATAAGCATGAATTTAGAAAAAAATAATCTGGAGATTATTGGATTATCTACAGAAAAGCAGATTTAAAAATATTTAAAAGCCGACCAATGGGAGAAATAGAAGTTTAGATTTTGTGAAATCTAACACTTTTAAGCTCAAAGCATTTATTTGAATCCATCACAAATATTCTTAAGCCTAAATGTCAACTTTTAAAATTTGCTTTCCTACCCGAAAGGAGATGCCCTCACCACAAGCAGCAGGAGACACAGAGTAAAGCCTGAGCATTACACAAAATCTGTCTGGCTTCCCACAGCCCTTTCTGCCTGGGGAATCAGCCCAGCTTTCCTCACTATGGCACAGATAGTAACACAGGGGACATCCGAAATCCCTGGGAACCAAAGGGTTTGCTGTAGCTCATCCCATTGTTCTCATGTTCCCCCAAAACCCTGCATCTCCTCCAAAATGGAAAAGGGTAGACACCACCAGCCCCCTAAACCCACCAGGCTCTCCCCATGGTTGCCTCCCCACCACCACCACATCCCAGCAGCTCGACAGGATGGGAGCATAAGCAATTTCCCATCCCACAGGGAAACAACCAAGATTAGAAGTCCTCTGGTTAGATTTGGCAAGACTATATTTATAGAATTATCTTTTGCTGAAATTCTGCTCACATATCCCAACACAAAGGGCACAGCCTGGTGAGGAGAGGCTGCAATACCAAATGCACTCACGGATGCTCTGCACATCTGCGAGCTCCCCAGAGGACCACAGTCCAAAAGCAGATAACCCTGCTCCAAAGCCTGCCCCTCCACAGCCATGAACTTGATTGTGTATTCCCACCACGTAACTATTTCAGGACACAGAGTACACAGCAGAAGATACGTGTTGCAGCCAGCAGCTGATAAACAGCCCTTTAATGGTTGTCTTCTATGGATTTTATATTTCTCTGCACCTGAAGGTCTCAAAATATGTGATAAGGCATTCACCAAACTGATAAATCCACAGAAACATAGGAGGGAACAAAACCCAACTATTGATAAATCAGAGATTTTTTTAAAAATCACAAAAAAATAGAAGGTAAAAGAAAAAGACACTAAAAGTATCTTAGTCAATGCAGTATTTGTAAGGTTAGATCAGATGCACAGTATATGTACCAGAAAATTGACCAGGTACTAGAATATGCTTTCTTTTGCTCCCACAAATTTTCCTTTACTTAAATGACTATTTTTTACCCTTGTCTCCTAAGCAAGTAAGGATTATTCACACATGCCCAGCATGTGAATGAATACGAATCATAGAATCATTCAGGCTGGAAAAGACCTCCAAGATGATCAAGTCCAACTGCGAAGCCAGCACTGCCCAATCCACGACCAATATGTATGTGTGTATCCTATTCCAACTTAAGGAAAATCTTGAATCAATGTTTACCTTGTTAGAGACCAATGAATCTAACTATGGGCACAGAGCCACAGGAATCCACGTTTCATTAATGCTGCTGCTCACTGAGCAGCTTGATAAAATTGAGAGAAGAAGAGGTCAGCATGTGACCCTTGGGTTTTATTGTGTACCCAAGTTTCAGCATCCACAGGACCCTCTATATTTAACCTACCCTATATTTTATTAGGGTCATATTATTTTCTCTAACCAAGACACAATTAAATCTTCCCTATTCGTCCAGATCAAAACTCCAGGCAGATTTAACTCTACATTAGCCAGTCCATACCCAGCTGTAAACATCCAAATTGCATACTGGATGAGAGGAAACCTTGAGAGAACCTCTCTTTTTTAACCATAATTTCTTAAAATCACATCATCACCACTAACTACTCATTTAAAGTCCATTTCTGCAGTTATCTCCACTGAGGATGGATGCACAGCCAGTCCTGGACTAAATCCACCCGCATGCCTGACTTTTCTATTTCTACAACTCAGATACATGGTTTCTCACTAAAAAAAAAATCAATCACAGTTGGTTTTGGTTACAATTTCCACCATCTATGGCAAATTCCACTCTTCAGTTTCTAGCTGGCTGTTTGAACCAGGTGTAAGAAACAAGGATAGGAAATACCTAATTTCCTCTCCATCTCCAGCTGCCACAGGGCAGCCAAAGGTGAGGTGTTCAGACTCCCTTCATGGCAGAGGCAAGCTCTCCTTGCCTGTTGTTCTGGTTTGGGACAAATATGTTCAGAGAGATAAATATCCTCTGATAAAAAGGAGACCACAGCTCCCCCTCCCCCACGGTGGGAAGAGAGAACCTGGAAGATTCAGAGTCCTTTTGTTGATATGATCTCCTTCTTCCTTTGCCACAGAGGAGAAAATGTGGGGGCCTCCCCAGGCCAGGCCGGTGAAAGGGTCTCCCAGTGAGGTTTCAATGTTCTAATGTCCCAAACAAGTCCAGAAGCAAAGAAGAGAAACCAAAGTCTCACAAAAACACAGAAGTTCCACCCCTCATCCTCTCTCCAGCACACCTCCAGAGGAGCCCTTTTCAAGCCTTATATCCTGCAGCTGTGGGAAGGGGTGTTAATGAGCCCAAAGGCTCTGCAGCTGGACCTGGGTATTCCAGGGATCTTGCTGGAAATTTCCTCCTCAAGCTGCTGTCTCTGCTCTTGGGCCCAGTTTAAAGACACGGAAAGGCCCGAGATTCATTTTTCCTGGGGTAGAGATGGCAATATGGGATACATCATAAAGTCACCCCGAGACACCTGCTCAAGTCTTCAACAGATAAAACTGGTGTTTTGTGCCTTCTTCAGAAGGAATAGGAGTCAAGAAAAGGTCTGCAAATGGCAGGGTGATGAGCACAGCAAGGACACGAGCGCTGGGATCTCCACAGCTCTCCTCCTCTCAGATCCAATACACAGGAGCTATATTCTACAATCAATAGTTTTTCAAAAGAATATGCTATATAGGAGATATTATCAATAACAAGTATTTCTTAACAGAGTTTAGCTGGTGATAACTGGACAACATCGAATTCAGCCACAACACCTACACATGAATTTACTTGAAGTAAACCACAACGTCACTGAAGGAACAGTATCACAGGAGGGATTGCCAAGGATAGCCAAAGTTACAGATAGTAATGCATAAATACAGCTTGCATTCTGCCATAAGACACTACCCACTAGTGCAGTATCTCTGCTACAGTCCAGGAAGGAAGATCTTCTCTCTCCATTTACAGCAGCTCCCATCTCACCACTACTTTACTAGAGAGGCTGAGAACTTCCCCACTGGTCAGCCAGACACTGGACACTGCTAAAAGCAGGACAGTCAACTTCACAGACAATGGTTTGATCCAGTATAGGAAACTCTATGCAACTGGGATCCAGATGGCCATGGTGTGGTATCTCATTCTCTGAAAACATTTACATGCAGCTAATTTTAAAACTCACATGATGATTAGCCTGAAATCTCTGCTGGTAATGTATTCATCCTTGTTTGGATTTCTCCGATACCCTGAAAGTGCATTTCCACTTTCCATTTCCTTAGAGATAAAAAGTCAATTTTTATTATTTCTAACCTTGTCTTTATGTCATTGCCTCCACCAATCATCTTCTCCACCCATCCCCCTTTCAGATATATTGTAGAGAGCCCAAATCACAAATCTGTAGGTTGTATAAGCTCCTTGACTAGACACTCTAAACTCCAGTGTCTATCTGTCTGTAAAAGAAGGAAAGCAGGGCTCCACCAGCAGATTCATCTGTCTCACAGGTACAAGATTTCTCTTAGGAAGGCAGCGGGCTTTATTAGCTAATATAACTCTCCTATTCACAAGGTTTAATACTGATGGCAAGGAATCAGGGTATTAGAGACACACAGCAAAATTTCAGGTTGGAAAACACAATTGAGGAAAACAATTTTTAAAGGCACTGCATTTGCTGTTGCCATGCTTCTATTTTGTAAAAATTGCTCTTTTATATAGGGGCAGCCTATGTTGTAAGGCAGCAAGCCTTTAATCTTACTCTATCTTGCAGTAGCTAACAGTCAACACAGCACTGAGCCTTGTTCTGTTATTACAACAGAATAAAAAGATCACAGTGTGCAAGCAAATTTTTTAACTAATGAAATGCCCAAAGCAGTGTAAAATTCATGTTATGTAATGACAGGAGAGCGAGAACATCTAAATGATTCCAGGAGATATGCTTAGCCAAGTGAGAAATGTTGTCTCTAATCATCTTTTCTCAAGAATGCTTGGGTACCACTTGTAACCAAAATTGTTTAAATCACCATTTTGGAATTCCATCTCATGTTGAGAAAACAGGGAACTGATCTTTTTAGGAAAGTCATCATTGAAAAAATGTTCTAAAAAAAATTAAGTACTAGAAGAACAAAAGAAATAATAATGATTACAATAACAAAAAGAAGCAGTATTTCCATCTAGGAACAAACTCCTAACTCTAGCAAATTTACACAGAGCTGTCCTTCAGAACTACCATCTTTCTACTGCAGAGCAAATGCAGCCCAGACCTTACAGGGTCTGTGAAACATCCTGAATTTGCCTGTTTTGCTAATGTTGCCTTATAAAAGCCCCAAACCACTTAAACTGCTGTCAGCTGATCCTCCTTGTAACTACACAGGGTCAGCATATTGCTGCAGACTTGTTTAGAGCATCTTGGAAAACTGGTGGTGCACCTCTGTGTGGGCACACTAAGGAGGGGTGTCCTAAAAAAGTTCTTTTTTAATTTTCCTTTAGCTTTCCTGAGCAAGTCTTGACCCTGACAATACATATTTCTGCTGGTGTTTGTGGTGACTCCAACCACATCCTCGAGATGTAGTGCATCCCCACAGAATACAGCAGAAACCCCTAAGCCCTTCAGGAGGGCACACACCCCCCTGAGATTTGCCTTGATGGGCACAAACATCCCTCCAGCTCCAGGGCTGGCTGCAGACAAACCTCTGTTCTTGAAGCAGCAACCCAGCACTTTGTACTCCTTACTATAAAACCACAGTGCTGTTTTCTAACAAAGCTATTATTTCCCCAGTGTCTTTAAAGCATGCAAAACATCAGTGTCATCCAATTTATCCAGTACATTAAGTGTTGCTTGCCTGAAAAAAACCCTCTCAGAGGACTAACTCTTTACGTCACCTTTCTGGGCCAGTGTTGTCTTTATTTCATATTCATATTATGAAAATGCAAAGAGGGCTAAACCAGAGCAAGGTGCCCCCATATTGGCTATGCTGAAATGATCTATTTCCTGCCCCAAATAAGTGCTCCTCAAATAAAACAGAAGACAAATAATCCAGCAGTGGCTGAAATATTAAATCCACATGTAAGTCACTTAGCTGAGAACACAGCAGCTTTCAGCAATTTAGCAAGCAAGCTCAAGAAGAAAGATTAGAGTCTGCCTGAAATTTATCACCTGAAAACTTAAAAAATTAACTGTAATCATTCAGAATGTGAAAGCCCATAAACAGCCCCTGCCTTTACTGTGGTACAACATCATTGACCCCAGGAAGAGCTGTGAGGCAACAAGGACAAGACAGCATCCCTATGCGTTGCCTGAAAAATGGCATTTCATACAATTCTGATCATGGTTTCTCCCCCCACACATCCATTTATCCTAGAATTAAACTAATCCTCACCTATCCTGGTTATCATTTAAATGCCACTGCTGAATTTTCTCTCTATGAAAATTATGCAGAACACAACATAGATGTACCAAGGCTAAATTTAACCTGGAGCACACTGCAGCTTTCACTCAAGGCACAAAGGCACCCTTAGGGAGCAACCAAAAACCAGATCTCAAGCTTTGTACAAGTGAGAGTGCTGGCTTCCCATTCCCAGAGGAGAAGGTTGTGGCAGCAGGAGCTGTTGTGACACAGGGGCTCCTCTTGCAAACACTCATCCTGCTGCTAGTCCTGGCTGCAGCTCCACAGAGCCTGGCTGCACCTCAAAAAGCCCTGTTTTGGCAAAGATTCAGCTGCCTCTCCCACGCTCCCCTCTCTGTGCCAGTGCCTGAAGCAAAGCTATCAACAGGACAGGTCCCAGCCCAGTACCAAGGTGATGCTTCAGTCTCCTCAAGAGCTACTCACAGCCAGAACCTCTCCAGGGTGTGGAATCAGGCCCTGGCCATTTGGGATACCCAGGGCTTGGTGCTTGCAATAGTGTGCTGATTAAACAAGTATCATACTTTTCTTTTTTTCTGAAAAGCAGATTATTAGAGTGCCAGCTCCAAAATACTCTATTATTTAATTTTATCAAATCAGAAAATCCTATTTCCTTTAGCTTTCCAAGAAAATGACTTAAAATCCCAGTTAACCACCAAACAGCACCCCGTAAAACAGGCTAATTAAATGTATTTCCACAGCTCGCTTAGCTTCCTGACATTAGTCTTTGGCTGTATACTCCTTCCAAAAGCAATAAAAAGACCTGAATGCTTACTAAAAAAAAAAAAAAAAATCAATACTTTCATTTTTAACTTCTCCCTCAGGTTTAAACATTAACCTGCGAATGCAACAACTCTTGCAGTGACCTCTTGTGGCCAGCGCACAGCAGCGCTCAAGCCTCCACCAAAAGAAAAGGACACCTCCCACCGTCCCATCCCACGAGCCACAGGCACAGAATGAAATAGAAGAATGAAAAGAAACGTAAGAAAGAAAATAAATATTAAAAAAAAAAAAAAAACAAACAAACTAAATGAAAGAAATGAAATAAAGAAAGAGATTAGATCCACAATTAGAAATTAGATCACAAAGCAGCTGATCAGATCTCAAGGAAATCCAGCTTTTCCTTCAGCTAGAAATACGGCATTCCTTGGGTTTCTAAGTTAATACAATGGCACAGAGCTGCCATAACGATATTTTTTTAAATAACAATAAAAATTTTAGACCATGTAAAATCCTTGATTTCAGCAGCAGTCAGATATGCCTAATCTTTCTGCGCTCAGCAAGCCCACTTGAAAAGTAAGGAAAGGAGGGCACTTGCAATTGAAAACTCCTCACAAATGTCATCTAGTAATGCTTCGCAGTGTAAAAATCCACTTTGCATTGATTTACGTATTAGCAGGCACCCTGCAGTCACAGAAATTGCAAAAGGAACCCTGTGCCTTCAAATACCAAAGAAAGTGCTAACGACATAAGCTCCTTGGTCATCCCTTCGGTAACTTCCGAGCTGAACTGGAGGATGGAAACTTTCACCCCACAGTGTATCATGTCCTTATTTAGAGATATAGGGAATCTCTGAGCTCTGCATTTTTTTGGGGGGGATCCCAAATGACAAACATCCAGTAAACTTGAAGCAACTTCCTTTAAAGAACCCTCTCTCTGCAGCATGTGCAATTTAATTTGGATCAGATGAAAATGCAGCTTGCTTTAATATAAGGGAGAGAAGCCCACATATGTCACATCCCATGAGAACAGTGTTTCATCACCCTGCCTTTAAGACAGGTACACTACATGGGCTAGTAAGAAGGACAGAAGAGAAAATAGACACTTATTGTACCTGTAATACCAGTGTAATAAAAATTACAAAGGTGTCTTATCGCTACAGATGTGACACTTGTTTCCCTTCCCCTTCCTGGGTAACCTGCCTTGACACAGGTAAGATTTCACCCTGGTGTCAAAATACCTTTGTGAAAAAAACACTTTCCTGAGGAAGCTTCTGAGAGTTACTGTAACCAAAAACAATATGCAATAATGATCACTCTTACCATATAGGTAAGATCTTATCTAGTTTCTAAATTCAGTCCCTCTTCCAAACTCTCAGCAGTCTTTATTGCAGATCTCCACAAAGTCCCAGGGAAAAGTCCCTTTTCACGAACTCATGCTCTACCACAAAAGCAAATTATGCCATTAAGACATGCTTAATTCTTCTGCTGCTGGAGTATGTGAAGGGTGAAGATGGACAGGCAAGACAGACATGTTTCTCTACCCCTGTGTGTGTGGCTCAGCTCGCCAGAGGACTCTGCCCAGAGACTTGCCCAATTCTGTACCCGCTGCACTTCCACGATGCTGAGCCGAGATCAGTAAGAACAGGAGCTCTGAATGCACTGAAGAAGCAAATAATAATATCAGTAATAACAGGCACGGACTGCTGAGAACATCTTAGGAGAGAACATTGCCCTAAGGATGGTCCTTATTAAAAGTCTCAAATACTAATGGCAGTGAAAGGCAGCCACCTTAATTTGATTTAACCCAGTGCTCTCACAAAACACTTTTTCTTTCACCTCAGCAAAACACCTGGTTCTCTTAAGATCCAGGGCACAGCCAAGGCTGTAGCGAGATCGTATCAATCTTTGTGAGCCTCAGATAAGCCTCAATTTTCACTGTGCTTTAAAAGAAAAAAAGAAAAGAAAAAAAAAAAAGATTGCAGAGAGTGCACTGAGATCACCCTGAAGACGGGTCTCTGTTTTCTGAGGGCTTGTCCCTTTTACCAACCACAGCAGCTGCTCTAATGACAGACCACTCTGCTCTCCACAGACTTTATTTATCTCTCCTCAAAGTGGAGCACAGCTGTGGTGTGGGCAAAAAATCTGCAAAGCAGCTCAGAGGTTGCCATCCACCACAAATATTTTGGGGAGCACCTGCAACCTACTGCTGTCTGAACACCAAAGTATAATGCTGACCTAAAACACTTCAAAAGCTCAAAGGTGTCAAGCTGTCTCCAAAAGAGAAGTTTCCTGGGCAAAGGGACACCAGGGGACCCCTCCATCACTTTAACACCTGCTTCATCCTTCCCACACACATTGGCTGGGAGATGAGTATCCGACAGGGCAGCCCAGAAATCCGATATCCCACCCTCCAATATAGAGGGCAAAGAGCCAAGGCCACCCCATTCCATGGCCACCCCATTGCACGGCCACCTTGTTCCTTTCTGCTCAGCTCTTCGGTGTTTTCCTTATGACTACACACTGTTAGCACTTCTCCCATAGTTTTAACATGATTTGTAGCCAAAGCTGGGATAAAAAGGAAAGGTTCACAACATTCCTAAACAGAAATTGCCTAAATAATGCCAATGATTCAATATATGATTGCTTTTAAAACCATGCTGGCCACCACACTAAGCCTGCACACCATGTTCCCATTACGCCCATTCCCAGTTCTGACTTTCCACATAACAAAATTATTACAATTTTGTCTATAAATGTTGTTATTCCGATCCATCTCTGACAGCTCTGAGTAATTTGTCTCCACCTGCATTTCATTTTGAAGCCGTTGCTTCCATTTCACCTGAAGAAGAGCCTATCTGCTGAAATACCTGCCTGATTTTCCCGGCATTACCTGTAGCCTAATAGAAGCTACTTCTATCTACAAACCTTCTCCCAGTTGTTAAGAAAAGATTTATGATCAAGAAGTGCAATGGGATTGCATAAATGTGACAAATCTCAAAGGAGAATGTTCTCTAACTAGGAAAGGTGACAGAAAGGCTTTTTTTTAGGATGCTGAAGATGTATTTTAAAAAACAATCATCAGTCTTTCCTTCATCCCATTCATCAAATTGTCAACGAAAAATCTCTTGGAAACTGGTGAATCAAAGTATAAAAACAAACCCAGCAGAAATTCAGCAGATCAAATCCTTGTCTTCTACCAAGGACTGGCAGAAGATACTTGAACCAGATTTGCTCTAGTGTATACTATTAAGTTTGGATTAATCGGTACTGAATCCAATGAAAATTACTATTTCTATAAAGGATAAATAAGGTTATGTCCCAGATGACAAAAATAAGAACTAAATCATGTTTCAGGTCACAACACTGACAACTTACGTGAGTTAAAAACAAATTCCCAATCTACTTTCCTCTCTGCTGTCCAGCGGGGCAGATTTGCCTCTGTAGCATTATGCTCAGGCATCATCAGTGCCAGACAAAAAGCAGAATGAATGACCAGATCAGCATGATTTATGCTCCTAAATTCAACCAGGTTAAAAACTGGAGGGGAATACGTGCTTTTAAAGTGTATTGTTCAAAAGCCTTCTAAGCTTTTCCAATTTTTAACATGTCAAAGCTTTACCGAGTTTCCACCAGGGAGGACATGTGATTTAATTAGAGCATGATACAAAAGCATGGCATGCCCAAACCATGTTCCCAGCTCTGCCACGGACTTGCTGTGTGACCTTGGGAAATCAACTGTGATGTCCCAAGCCCCCATTTATGCCACGATCTGAAGAACAGTCCGGGAATGCCTGTGTGTGTCCTCTTCCACAAGGAGCTGTGAAGTGTAATTAAATTCCACCCAGCACTTTGAAATTGTCAGAGGGGAAGTGCTATATAAACCTCTATTAATTAAGCTTGCATTTAATATTCTGGGGATAAATACACTATAGTGGAAACCAGTTCTTAGTGATCGTGCAGCTACAGGGCTTGACAGCTGCCAACCACAGAACTGACTGAGGCAACCAGAGAGGGAGGAAGACCAAAAAAAACAGATGATGGTTTGATATAATGGCTTAATACATTTAAACATATAACAATTTAAAATAAATTCTAAGTCCTCATCTCGCTCCTGTTCCTGTGGAAGTCCATGAATCACAAGTTCACTACCTGCCATCAGAATCAACTCCAAGGCAGCACACCAGACCACATCAGTAGGAATGTGAGGAACACCCAGAACTGTGTGATAGAAAGGTGGAAGGGAACACTTTTCAGCACGATTTCACATCCTATTAGAGTCTTGATTAGCAATAAATGTGGCAACTCTTTCCAATGCTCTGCTCTGCCCACCTTTCTCACTCCTCTTCCCAAATTCTGGCTGGCACAGCAGGGCTTCCTTACGGTAGTCACCTTAAACTTGGGCTGACCAAGGAAATACCTTTTAGCAGATACAAAGTCGAAGTCTATAACATCTGTGCAAACACTTCTATGTTTCAATAGTCATGACCCAGCGCAAAAACTACATAAAAAAATGCATGTAACTAGCCCAGGACTTGCCTACAGCAGCACCTACATCAGCACATCCACAGAGACAGTGGGCTGCGAACACATCGTAACTTTACTGGAGCTGTGTTACAGTGCTTTGCATTGCAAGGAAGGGTGAAATTAACTCCGGCAGCAAAGAATAATTCAATGCCACACAATCCTGAGCTAGTCCTAACAGAGGGGCTGCAGATAAGCAACTGCAGACCGTTCTTTACATATTTTCTCAGCCGCAAGATTACCATCATCCAAATCACAGTCACTCCCTCATCCCCCTCCCGGTACCTCTGCCACAGACTTTAAAGTGTCTGTCACAGAATTGCAAAAACTTTGAACCTTCGAATGGAAACGGTTACAAGTCTAATTATTACAAAACTAAAGAACAAGAGGGAGGGGGGTGAAAAAAATGACCCGATGAGCGGAGAGCATATTAGATGTAAATTATGACAATTGTCAGACGCGTCTCGCAGACAGAAGAAAAAAAGGTTCAAATCGACAGTAGCCACAGCGATGTAAGAAGTGCGGGGGGGACCGGGGAAGGACCGCCGGGGCACCGCGGATCCCGTTCCTTGAAGGCACCGCTTTGGCACGGACCCACCACCGTGGCAGGGAGGGACAGATGGACGGAGGGATGGAGGGGATCTCTCACCGCTGGAGCGCCGGACGATGTTCTCCAGGAAGGTGTTCTGCGGTGCCACCAGCCCTCTCTTGCCCCCCGGCATCCTGCAGCGCCGGGCNCCCTGAGAAGTTCAGCCCTGACCCCCTGAGCGAAACTACCCCAAACCCCCTGGTTTTGCATCTGCAGGCTTTTTGTTGTTGTTGTTGTTGTGGTTCCCAGCGGCTGCGTTTGGGGGAGAACGCTCGGGAGTGCTCGTGTGGCACAGTGGAAGGCGGCTGCACTTTGCCCACGAATGATAACCCCAAAGTGCAAGGTAAGGTGTAAAATGCCACCAATGCCACCCGCCTTGCCTGAAACCATCAACCATTCAACCCTTTTTTCTTTTTTTTTTGGGGGGGGGGGGAGGGGGCAGGGGATTCCGCTCTCTCTCCGTGCGAGGCATCAGGAGGCAGATTTGGGGCTGGAGACCCCCCTTCTGGCATGTTACTCAGGGATTCGGCTCGGCTGTGCCGGAGCCCCAAAGGAGCAGGTGAGTCAGTGCCTTGAGACACCACAGCCGAGTTTCTCTGTAAGCTCTGCCCTGTTCCTGACCCAGCCCCTTCCTCCCCCCAGCCTTTTCTTAACTCGGACGGTATTTTTTAAAGCTACGGACAGTAAAATCCTGGAAGGAATTTCTCCAGCTATTGCTTCTGTGTCAGCTAATTTTGCATGCTGCTGTAGACAGGAAAGGATCGTAGAAGGAACCAAGACCTGGAAAATCAGCACATCCCGGTGTGCTGCACGTTCCTGTCCTGGTTGGCACAAGCAGCAGTGCTTCTCCCCGAGGACATCATTCCACTGCGGAAAAATCAATTTGTTTATTTTTTCATCCTGTTTTCAGCACCTGCTCCTTCCCGTGCTTGAGTCTTGGTCCAGCATGTCACACTGAGGTCACCTGAACTACTCCAAGTTTAAAATCTCTACCATGCTGCAGCAGCTCTTTCCTTAGTGCCAGTACTGATCCCTGGAAAAGGTTTGTTCTACTTTCATTTAAACAAATGCAAACCAGGAGCAGCTCCATTACTATCAGCATGGGAATGCTGATAGAAAACTAGCTTGAGAGGTGAAGCAGACCCGATTTATCAAACATTTATTGTTTTCCCCCAGGTGTGAAATCATCAGGGTTTTTCTTAGAGTGGTGTGGTTTAAAAGATGCTACTGCTGAGCACTGCCCCAGATACAGGGAAATTTTTATCCTGGTATTTGGGGGATGCAGGGCAACACCTCTGTTTTTTTCAAGTAGCCATCTAAAACGTGTGCACACTCAAATACTGTGTGTATTTGAGTGTATTGAGTGTATTCTGTATTTCTGGACAGTGTTGTCAGGACCTCTGCTCCTCAATTCCCTCCATCCCACCCAATCTGAACCCAATTCAAATTTTTCTACTCATTTCCCAACCTTCTTTTGAAACCTAGATTTGCCTACTTATCCCCTGCCCCCCTTTCATTAACTCATCAAACCCCTTCTTGTTTTCCCTTTCCACTAAACTTCTCTGTCCATATGTGGCAATCATGCCCAAGAGTCACTCCATCCTCCCATCTTCATCATCTCAGCTTCAGATCCCAGTACTAAGTTCTATTGCTGTATTTCCAGTGCCACCAATTAAACACTAAGTTATGCAAAGGGACAAGCTCCAAAAATATATCTTTAAATGTCACAGATGTCAGATAGGATGGGCAGACGTGGTAGGATGCTTACCTGTATATCAGGGTTGCAAAAAACTCCTAAGAACACCTCTTTCTTTTCCTGGAATGCTGGATGAGGCTAAAGATAACCTTGAAAGAAGAGTCTGACACAGAAAGCAAACTGGGAACTGCAGAGATTCTTGCCTTCTTTTGGGACTCTTCAAATTGTGCTTGGAAACAGCATCAAGCCACCACACAGGAAACTGTCAGAAAGGTTTGAGGTCAGTGTAAGTAGGAAAAAGGCAGCTAAGCAGCTTCTTTCCACTTCAAAAATACCCCAGTATCAACCAGCTGTTTTTTAATGTGGCGTAAAATCTGCTGTGATTCAAAACGCATTTATTTTTTTATCCCAGAATAGGTAAGTCAATACAGTTTCAATTTTAAGGAATTAACTAGTTGTTAAAACATTTAAAAAAAAAATTCTAAGCTAAGTGTAACAACATTCCTGATGGAAGATCAGAGGATTCCTAGTTCTTTCTTCATGGCTTGCAAACTTTTATTTCTTTAAGGAAAGAAACTAGCTTTCCTTTTCCAAAAGGAAAAAGGTAAAAAGGGAAGCACCAGAGTAAAAGTAATTGAGTCCTTCCTCTTCTGCTTCACCATTTCTTTTCTTCTGAAATTTGAAACACCTGCTCAGGGTGATTTACCTCTTTGCTGGTATTTCTACAAAAGACACAATACCCCATATCCAGCCAGCAGTGGGCAAGCACTGGCTCCCACAGCAAGTGGAGAGAGTTTGCACTATAAAGTTCAGCTGCATGTGGTGAAGAGCTGACCCTTTGAATCTAAACCTACAGGAGAGCGTTATTTTACTTCAGGGACTATTAAACATTTCAGAACTGGTTCTTATGCACAGCATAGAGCTTTAAATGTATCTTCCGTGAATCTATGAATTGAAGAATCATCACTCAGGGGAAGAGGAAGGAGACTTAGACCAACATAAACGGGTCAGCCACTGATCCACCCCAATGGCCTGAGTCATTAGAACATCTGAGCTGCTGAACAGAATCACATTTCATTTGCTTTCAGTGTTGTGTGTAATAAGATGAGTCAGGTTCCTTGGGACCACCCGGGGCACCTACTCTGCCACGTAGGTCTAAAAATATTGTGAGCAGAACTGAGCGATGGGATAGTCTTGACAAGGCTCAGAGCTGTTTTCTAATCCAGGTGCACACAGAAGACTTCCCATTCTAAAAATCATAACCAAGATGACCACAAGCTTTGATTATAAACAGAGTGATTTGTACAAATTGGTCTATGAACTCCAAATTACCAATGGATTGTGTCTCGTGACTTACAGGTATATTGCTGAAACAAGGGCTCAAGTGCTCCTCCTTAAAGTCCAGAGAATCTGCACTGAAGAATGTATCACAGGAGACTTTTCTGATATCTATAAGTCATGAGACCATTAATAAATCTTTCTCCATGTGTAAAGTACACCTGTGATCAAAAACTGGAGTGGGACAACAGGGGAGTTCATACTGCAACTTTTTTCTCAACAGGGAGGAAGGACTGTAAGGTCAATTCTCTTTTACTGTCTCCAAAAACAGTACCCAAGTAGTGTGTGTGGAATTTGTCAGAAATCTGCAGGAAGCAAGGCAGCATCTCCGAGCCCACCATCCTGCTCACCATAAAGGTGGAATCTGAGTTTGAAAGTCACTGAGGGGATGGCATCAGATCTGCTTATATATGTGAGAGCATTTCTGCATTTCATTCAGACAGTAGCCTTCAGAAAGGAGAAAATATCTCTGCCCGTAGCAGCAGCTGATAACACCAGAAAAAAAAATACTTAGGAGGAAAAAAAATGCAGGGGGAGGGAATAAATTACAGTTTCTTTCCTATTTTGGGGGTTTTGCTTCTTACCCCATTATGATTTTGAAAAAGCACTTGGGCAGACAGGAAATCAATAAAAACTTGACAAAAGTTGTTGCTTTTGGTATAAAAATAGATGGAAAGTATTGATGAAACTTCAGAGCCAAAGTACTTGCTGGATTCTGTTTTGGCACCGATGAGAATTCTTTATTCTCTGTTGTGCTGGACAAGTTAAGTCTGGACAACTAGACCTGGAGGTTATGCATCTCCTGTCCCTTAGTCCCTATGGCAGTCCAAAGCAAAGGGATGCAGAACCTACATGAGGCAACAGCATTTGGAGAGGGTTGGATCACTGAGTCAAGCACACAGGAATTAGGAAGAACTAAGGCTCCCTGCACAGAGGATGCACTCAGGATGGCTCAGTTAAGCCTTTCCTTTTCATACTTCTCATTCAACATGGCCCTGTGCCACATTCCCGGGACACCAGCCAACCTCTGCACAAGGATGGCCCGATTAATTTTTTTCGTGGTGCTCATCCCTAATCTGCTGGTGCTTTGTAGGCACCATTGAACATCATCTACATTTTACCTCGTCATACCGGGATCAGACAGGAAACTGGGGCACAGGGAGATTAAGGTCAAAGTTGTCTGGTAAATCATAGTGTCCAATTTGAGACATCCAGGAGCCTATAGCAGAGGAGTTCCAGTTCAGCAGAAGATTATATGTTCAGTACCTGGTGAATTCAGTTACAGCTGTGAGAGCAAACCATATCTCCAGATCACAACCTGTGCATTTCCCATGAGCCAATGAATAATATAGGAAGAATGGGCAGTGAGAGACACTAGGTTGGAATGACTTGCACAGCTTCAAGGAAGAGCCCTGTTTAACAGGAAATTTAACAATTCCAGCTCATTTTCTTTTAACATGACATAGCCCTTGCCTTCTTGCTTCATATCTTTCATTTTCTCTAGTGAGCACTCAAAAGATGTTACAAGACAAAGTTGAACAGAAGTCAGAAGCCAGTGGGGGAGGTTTATATACACACGTGTATGAAATATTGTGGGGAATGTAACTGAAGACTGTGTCAAAATGTGTGGACAGAAGGGCAGAAGCAACCTAACCATCATGCAGGCACTGCCTCCCTTTGGAGTGCTTAGAAATCCAATTTTACTTTTTCACAGACTTTTCTTAAGCCAGAGTCAGACACTTGAGAAAAAAAGCCTTTATAACATTATCATTTTATTAATGTTGTTTTTCATATTCCTTCACCTGCAAAGCCTGTGCTTCAGTTATCATGAGCCCAGCTGTGCAGTCACAAGAACCCATTAAAGCTTCTGAAATGACCTAAAATAACATCTCAAATTTAACAGCATCAAAACTTTCAAAGTCCATTATCACAGCACCAGGCAGGTGCTACAGGCTCCAAACCAAGACTCCTGTGGACTTTCTGTATGGAAGAGTGGAAGTTCCTTCTTTTCAAGGGTACAGAGTTCATAATTCTAACCCTGAAAGGAAATCATGACACACACTGCAGAACATTTATGGATAGGGAAGCATACAGTGATAGGAGTCAAAGTTTTTGTGTCTGTGAGACTCTGGGGAGAGAAGAGGTGGAAATCAAACTCCTGCTTGGAAAGGAGAGGAAGACAGTCCTCCAGTTCAACTTAAAACCACAGGAAGACCAGTACCACAGGATGGCAGCTTAGAGAAGCCTATGAAGCAAGGTTTGGGACAAGGGTGGATGAGGCATACTCACATAGTCACTGGTGTAAATGTAAATGGTTGGTGTTTGGTAGGTCAGAAGAGTATGTGGAATTAGGGGAGGAAATGTTATTCCATCCTTAAGACAGTAAATACCAGCACTGAGGTTAATCAGGTTAATCACTGTGTACTCTAATGGGTCCACGGCAACTTCCTCTTCCAAGGTTTCTTCCTGAGAAATGTTGATAGGAACCTATAATTTATTGGCAGACTTTACAGAGGTAAATCACCAGATTAACTACATAAAACCAAGAAAAACAGTCATGTCCTTCTCTCATTGCTTTTTTTTTTATAAAAGGGAAAATACTTCTACCCAGAAACAGGTAATGCCTGAAATAACAATCAGATGGGGTTACAGGGTATTCCTGTGCTTCAACATTTTACTCTTCATCTTATTTTTGCCAATAGCTGAATCACCACAGAAAAGATTTAGAACAGGAAACAATTCACTGTGCTATCTTAGAAGCGTTTTGCATTTAAAGTAGTGTCCAGCTAAAAGCACCTCACAGAAGCACATTCTATTTCTCTTGGCCTTTTTGAGTAATCCTGGGGTTTTACCCCAAAACCATCCTTGTAGGTGTGTTCTGAGGAAATCCATCATAGAAAAAAGGACTGCACAGGCTCACAGGTTCTTCCTGGTACAGTTTGCAGTACACAAAAAAATTCCTGGAGAATGGAGCCTTTTTCTGCATCAGAGCCATTTTTCAGGCTTCCTGCAGACTCAAAGATTTGAATTACAGAATCAGCTAGGTTGGAAAAGACCTTTAAGATCATCAAGTCCAAGCTATTACCTAACATCCTCGCACCAACTAAACCATGGCACTAAGTGCCACATCCAGTCTTTTTTTAAACATTTCCATGGACGATGACTCCACCACCTTCCTGGTCAGCCCATTCCAATGACCAATCACTCTTTCTGTGAGGAATTTTTTCCTAATCAAGCCTAAACTTCGCCTGGCACAGCTTGAGATGTGTCCTCTCCTTCTGTCACTGGTTGCCTGGGAAAAGAGACCGACCCCCACCTGGCTACACCCTCCTGTCAGGGAGTTGTAGAGAGCAATAAGGTCTCCCCTGAGCCTCCTCTTCTCCAGGCTAAACAACCCCAGCTCCCTCAAAGGGGTTGTGTTCCAGACCCCTCAAAAGCCTTGTTCCCCTTTGCTGGGCACGTTCAAGCATCAAATTGCTTCATAGGCTGTGATCTGACCATCTTTTGGGGGACTCCCAAGGGAAGAAACTTCTCTTTGAAGAAGTGAAACCTGAGAGTCTCTAATCCTATGACTCAAGGAGCTGGCACTCTAGTTTGGGCTTTTTTTTTCTGGTTGAATATTTTTTCCTTCCACACATGGTAGCACACACGTGTGGGAAGCAGACAGGAAAGCTGCATTGGCGAGAGGGAGGATAGACCTGCCAGTCATCAGTGGTGCCTGTGGCAAAGGCTGTGGGAGACAAGACAGTGAGACACTTCATTTTCCTTCCCAAAGGTGCTACAGGTTATTCCCATATCTGACACCTCTTCTGCATGCAAGAATCATGTTGGGTTCTGAAGCCTCTTCTGAAATCAGCAAGAGCAACAGAAAAACTTCTTCAGAACTAGAAGTCCATCATGTTCATTATATTTTATGTTACAGAAATACCTCTGAGAGCCTGAGGATTGTGCCTCAAGCACTCTAGAAAATCTCGACTTTTTGGCAGCTGAAGAATCAACATAAGTGGATGACAGTAAATTGTCCTGGAAATTATGTACTTAAAAGCTCAGGCAACAGAAAAAGACATTAAACACAATGTTTGCTTCTAATGTAGACAGTCCAAGTTAAGTGTTTTATATGTTTTGGGTGAAATGCTATAATAATAGTGATGCAGTTAAGAACAAGCTGTTGTGGTTTGGGTTTTTTTCCAATTTTAAGTCTATTTATAGACATCTGTTTATAAAAAATGTCTTTGGGAAGGAAGTTACTTGCATCACAGCTTAGCTCAACTGCAATTTTTTTAAGAAATTGTCATTAGAACTCAACAGGGGACTAAATTTTGAGTTTAAACATACTTATTAGAACTTGTATTACTGGAAAGCCAGAAAGTTTCGGCAACAAAGACACCATATCTATACATATTTGTACCTGCTTTGTTTAGCTTGAGCTAAAGACAGGCAAAAAGGTATTGTGCTATAGATAGCAAACTGAGACAGATCATTTGGACTAGCAAAAAAATCACAGTAGAGTCCACAATCAGACTTAGATCCTCTTATTGCCAGTCTGAGGCTTCCTGTACCCACCCCAATATCCTTTTCAGGTAGAGACAAGGATGAGACATCTGCACCAACCCTTGCTCTCATACTCTTTCTCTTCACAGCAATCAATTTGAGCTGGAAACCTGAATTTCAATATATAGTAGAGCAAAACCAATTACCTATGGATGCATCACATGGCAGAGGAACAGATTATTCACACCTTTCTGGAAGACAGCAGAACACTGCCCCTTCTGTATTTGTTATCCTTGAAGTTATGTCTAACTGCCATAGGGGAAAAAAAGTATTCCTTATGAGTCCCTTTTCCTAACTACTAAGGCAAAAGTTCTACAGGATAACAACATAGATTCCCCAGTAAACATCTAATTCAGCTAAATATTTTTTCCCCGGTGCAGTTTTCCACCAAGTCCAGTGGAAAGGTGGCCTATAGCCAATTTAGCTGTTCAGGTTTAGGATGAGTGGTGGCTGGCTGGCTGCTTTTTCTTCTTTAGATTGATTCTGTATGAGTTTTCATATTGATTTTCACAGGAGCAGAAAGAAGCCCTTAAATTGGTATGTTTATAATAACAACTCTTCAGAGAAGTTAAAAAAACTTAGCATGGAATTGCCTCTTTTTAGTGCAGTTAATCTCAACCTATCACCTCACTGGCAGTGTTTTCTTGCATTAAGTTTTATTAGGATTTGCTGCTGGCTCTGCAGAAAATATAACAGGCAGAATCTGCTGACACAGAGACCTTTCATAACAAGTAACACGGCTGCTACTCCAGCACTTCTTTGGAAAGAAGTAGCATCTTACATGACTAATTGATTAGCATGGAAAAGTTGCCCCTAATTTGCCTTTATACTGGATACACAGAGTGACACAACTCTTCACTAACACAAGTTGGTTCAACAGACAAGATCCTGTTTAAAATGCAGTTCAGACTGTGTGATGAAGGACACCAAATTCTGCTTCATGAGAAGGAAGGATGTGCCAGGGCATTGACAAAGCAACTTCCAAAGAAAAAATAAATAAAAAAGGTCTTTCTAGTGATCTGATTCCTTTCCTTATGTTTACAAATATGCCAGGTAAAAAATACAAGAAATATACTTTCTGTTTATAGTGTGTGACCAGTCTGAAGCCTACAGACCTTGCAGCCTGCAGCACCTTTGGACTATGGGAGAAGTCTTAAGATGTGACATCCTTCAGAGTCAAGCCACTGAAGCTGGAGCAACTACAGGGTCCCTCCTGTAGTGTGTCCTGGACCAGGACACACATCCCAGGACTCAGGAGACCAGAGCTGTTACCACTCAGGGGCTGAAAATGCACCTGCAAACACCATCATGCTCTAACCATTCCTCAAGACCTTCTTGATGCTCTAGAAAATTGCACAAGAGCAACAAAAAACCTGCACCATGGATATCACAGCTGCTTCTGAGGCTGGCCCAAAATGAGACACTGAGACCAACACATATATATAAGCATAGGAGAACTTGGCCCAGAGTAAAGTAACCTCTTTGGAAGAGGTCTGCAAGCAAAATGGGGTTTCATTTTGTTACATGGACCTTGGGCTCAAGTCAGACCCACATATTAGCTCTCCATGGTCCATGCTTTGGAAAATCAGACCAAAGCCTTTAAAAGGCACTAGAGTACATATCCATAGGAAGCTTTAAGGCTTTGAAATTTTACAGACAAGTTGCTGTTGCACCATCCATTCACTGATGCAAGTATCAGGCTGCAAGAGAGGAGCAATGCAAACTACAGGAAAAGTATCCTGAAAGGGCAAAAAGAAAAGTTATCCCATAGCTGAAATTGTTCAGTACATAGATCAAAAAACCACACATCAGGGAGGGGGAAGAGAGATGAGGAAAGAGATGAACATGTGAATGTTCTTTCTATTGATTAATTGGATCCAACCTTCTCCCCAAATACTGACTCTACTTTTCAATTTAGAAGCTGCTCCTGTGTTGAAATCTTGGATGGGAGGTTGACCTCTGAGCATTCAGACTGTAGTTGGGAAAAATTACTGTTAACATTAAGAAGAGAGTTAATTATATGCAGAAATAGAAGCAAATTTTAAGAGGAAACTATTGCAGCAATTACCTTTTAGTAACCTAAATTCTGATGTCTTTAAGAGTTTCATTTACTCATGCAGGCAAACCTACACTCTCATAGAAGCAATTAAAACTAAGCCTCTTACTGTGCATTGAAGGCAATCTGGGCTGTCCATCTCATGTGGATACAGCACTTAACAGACCTGTCTGTGAGCCCATGGTTGGGGTGGCTCCCACAATGTGTTTAATTTTGCAGAGCTGTCTGTTCATGTCCAGCACACTGGGCACAGGCAGAGGTCAGGAACACCAGACACCAGCAAACAGGACAGTCAAGCATTTGTACCATCCTCACGGCCTCCTCCAGCCAACGGGCTGAGAAATGCCCCATAACCTCTCTGACTCCTGCTCACACACAGGGAACCCAAATGGAGCCGTGTCCTGCCACAGCAGAGTGGTGGGAGAACAGTGCAGCCACTGCTCTGATGGCCAGTGGGGCCATTATACACCAGAGCAACCCAGGCATCTGGGAAATGCCACAACTGGGCATTTCTCACTTCCAAAAGAGCTGTTTGGCGTTAAGCACCCTGGGGGAAGACACTGGTTGAATGCACTTACCATCAGGACAAATGCTTGGGAAGCACCAACCCACCTTGCTTCAGGCACCACCTAAAGAGACCTGACAGAAACTGCACCTTGCCTTGACACCAGCTGGTTTACCAAGTGATATCATTTTTCTCAGGCAAATTTTGCACTTTTCTTTGTAAAGTCTTATCTCTGCAGCAACTTGCCACGGAACTGGCTGGTTGGAGTTGAATCCCCTTCACATTCATTTTTGCTGGATAAAAATGAACCAGGCTCCTCTTGCCTTTTTTTTTCTTTAATGTCAGGGGTATGAAGAGGGCTCAGGGAAAGGCAGATACTGTGTGCTACTGATCCACTAGAATTTCTCTTCTCTGACTGTGGGAGACCAAGCATTGCTCACAGCATCCCAGGCAAAAACTGTAACTGCTAGAGGTTGCTCATTTCTTTATTTCAAAATCATGACTGTTACTTAGGAAGAAATTAAAGTTTCTAGATAGTTTAAGATCCATTTTAACTTAAGGCAGGTAATTAAATTGGCTTCTTGAAACTTAGAGCACCTGTACATTTTAGCCAACAATTTGTTTTGACATTGCTTTATGAAAGCAGTTCTCCTCAACTGTATTGCCCAATTATTTAGCATCTATTCCTTTAATCTCTTTCCATATGCAGCTCCAGATAACTATAGATTGTAGAGATCACTTCACCTAAAACAGATCTCCAGCTGCTTGGATGTGACAGGAGTGCAGAGAACAGGAAAACATTGCTTCTACAGTCAGTGCTATAAATACAAATTATAAATATAAAAGGAATGTGTAAATGAATACTGCCACATACAGGAGTATGAGTGGTTGTAGCCATAATAATTACCTCTGTAATAAATATTACTTGCCTTTTCAAAGACCACAATTTGTGCTTGCACTGGAGGTCCTCACTGAAGTCCTTTGCATTCAGTAATCAAATAACTCAGGGCAAGGAATCCTCCATAATGAAGGGCAGTAGTTGACTGTGTATTGCTGAATCTCATTTCCATCAGAAAGATGTAATTGCAGCCTTACGTTAATTTCTGGTTAGAAAACTGGAAATTATCCATACAAACCAATTTGCACCAGAAACACTTAATATTTTTCAAGTGCTTTCTGAGCTACAGATCATGCAAAAATCATCTGATAGCTAATTACATCAATCTCACTTATCTTCATCTCAAAATAGATGCAAGCTAGACCAAAAGAAAACCAGAGACTTATACAGTTACTAAATCCTTGGGGGAAAAAATAAAAACAGAATTCTGCATCTTTTATAGGATACAAGATTCACATCCTGCTGTTTTCAATCAAACTATTCAGAAATTTTTCTCTGCTAGGAATAGAAATACACATTTAATAAGCATAAACCTAATGCCCCCTGTTGGTTATATATAGCTTAAACCCTCGCCTGTGCACACAGGGATTCCTCCTCTCCTACTGCTGACTAAAGCATCCCACAGAACATTTAAGGATTTATATGGGCACAGAGATTATGCTCCAGATTCACCTGAATTAATTTCTCATCTCCCTTACAGCCACGGAGCCCCATTCTGGTACAAATGATGCTTCTGGCCTACACAGCCAGGCCATATCACAAGAGAGCTCTGCAATATCCTGTCCTGTGGGCTCAGTCACTGCACATGGCAATCATAGAATCATTAAGGCCCAAAAAGACCTCTAAGATCATTGAATCCAGCTGTTAACCCAGCAGTGCCCACCCCATCACTAAACCATGTCCCAAAGTGCCACATCTACACGTCTTTTAAAAACCTCCAGAACTGATGATTCCACTGCTTCCCTGGGCAGCCTGTGCCGGTACTTGACACCCCTTCAGTGAAGAAATTTTTCCTATTAACCAATCTAAACCTCCCTTGGCACAACTTGAGGCCATTTGCTCTCATCCTGTCACTTGTTACCTGGGAGAAGAGACCAACCCCCACTTTGCCACAACCTCCTTTTAGGTAGTTGTAGAAAACAAGGTGCCTCCTGGTCTCCTCCAGACTAAACAACCAGCAATCATATGGCCTAGGGCATCTGCATGACCTGTTAGAATAAGCCAAAATGCTAATTGTGGGTCAGATGTTTGAAACTACTTGGGGTTTTTAGCTTTTCCGTAAAACATTTCAGCAGTTTCTGAGGAGACCTCCAAACTGAAAACTAAGAGCATCTTCAGTTGGATATGTTTTCTTCAGTCAATTTGGAACCACCCTCTATTAAAAAAAAGCCCCAAGAGCAAGTAAACAAAAATACCTAAAGTGAAGGGGTTTTTTAACCAAAATTTCTTTGACCAACAGCACTTTTTCTGTTGAGTGAAGGTTGCACACAATGGTTTCCCTGGCTCTGCACACCAGAAGATGCTGAGAGACTCCTGCTACCTGTGATCTCAGGAACAGTAACAGAGTCAGTATCTTCAGAGGTGAGAATCACTTCTATCATTTGGGTAGGAAAAGACCAAAAAGGTCAGAGAAGTAACAAATAGCTCAGACCTACTCAGCAGAGCAAAATGCAAAGACCATTCTCTTCTCTTGATCTGGAAATGGCATCAGAATTGGAGGCACACAGCAGGAATTACTGTCCTCTCACATTTTATTGCAAATGTCACCATTAAAGTTGTTACATTTGTGAGGATTCCTGTGCCATCCCCTTTTCTTGGAGTCTGTGATACTACAGAGTCTGGGTGCATCAGAGAAAGGAAGCCCAGAGCTGAGTATCCGCCAATTCCAGCCTCCTCCTGGAGACATATCTGGGAGAAACTGCCTAGAGCCTAAGTGACTGTCGGTGTTATAGAATCACAGGATGCTTTGAGTTGGAAGGGACAATAAAGTTCATCTAGTTCCAACCCCTTGCTATGGGCAAGGACACATTTCACTAGACCAGGTAACGTAAAGCCCCATCCAACCTGCCCTCAAACACTTAGAGAGATGGGGCATCCACAGCTCCTCTGGACAACCTGTGCCAGGGCCTCACCACCCTCACAGTCAAAAATTTCTTCCTATTATCTAATCTAAACCTGCCTTCTTTCAGTTTGAAGCCATCACCCCTTAATCCCATTTCATTCCCTTACCTTAGCTCCCAGAGTAGTTACCTCTTCTTGGGGGACAATCTCAGCTTAAAAGCTTGCTGGCAATGCCAGTGTTAGGACTGAGAGTGACAAACTGAACTGCTTATTAAAAGATAGAACATTGAAATGTGAGGGAACATAATGAGGCATTTTGTGACCAATGGCCAAACCAACCTTACCTCCCTGAGCCACAGCATGCACAGCCCAACCCAGCACCTTTAGGCTGTGCTGCTTAAAGGACAGCAGAGCTATTTCCTGCTGCTTTCCTTAACCCTCTGCACCTGGCTGGCAGAGCTACTCCTCACCCATGCTGGGCACAGCTTTTCTCAAATCTCTCAGCTCACCCTCTGCCAAGCTGTGAGTGGCATCCATCCACTGCAGTTCCCTGAGGAACTGAAACCCCTGGGCTCTCACGATGGGAGACCATGAGCCCCCAGGTGCCACCCAGCCCCTCGGTGCCCTGCAGAGTGACAAGTGTCAGTGGTAAAACCAGACCTTATTTGTCTACTTTTCATTATTTGTCCCAGGAGAAGGGTGGGTTGGTGCTAATTCAATCACCTGGGTCTCATCTTACCAAGATCAGAGAGCAGCTGGTGCAGGTTTTGATATTGCACTCTGGTGCTGGGGTCCCTGGCCCGGTGCTATCCAGTTTTCAGCCCAACTAGGCACGGAATACCATCCAGAGACACCGCAGCAGATGTTTGGGGCAATATCAGGTACAAAGCTTCTCTTCCTGGAAGCCAAGCAGATATCACCTTCAGAGCAAGCAGGTTAGATCCAACCTTGCTTAGCTCTGCAAGAGATTACAGCTACTACGAGCAAAAAGGTAACAGGCAGCTCTTGTAGTTGAAGCAATTCAAGTTTATTCACTCTCTGCCACCAGTGTGGCATCAGAGAGATCCTAACACCAAAGGAAAACAACCAACAAGAACCAACTCACTTCCTGTGCAGGAACTTAAAAGGGGGATTCAAACTTCTGGGAGGGGAAAGGGAATAACCAATGGGAAGGAGGGGTAGGAGTGGTTTAGGGAGGGCTCACGCCCCTTGAAGAAGGTTCTGGGGATGAGAGGGGTTTGGGTTACATATTTGGGGGTGGTGGGAGGGGAAAGGACAGGGGGTACATTTGGGGTTGTGATCCAAGCTTTGGAACAAACCAACTGGGTGTGGGAAACAGAGGTAACAGAACCATATATTATAGAAATATATAACATAGAAATAGATGCAGGACATGCACCACAACCCTCTGGGAGCCAATGTTTGGTAGAAAAGCCTTGGATTTCCACCCTTCCAGTCACCTTAATTGTCTGCTGGGCTTGGCCAAAGCCAAGTTTCACAGAAGTCTCACAATTCCTGTCTCTGGCACAGCTGAGCTGAGACAGAACTGTAAGTTATAAAATAACTTACAGGTTCCTTAATTGCAACAGCACATGGAGAAAGATGGAATAGCTGAAATTATGCTATGGGCAATGGAGAACCAAGCTTTCAGCATTTCTTTGAAACTAATCCAGCAAAATCTCATCAGTGTAACAATTTTTCAATATCAGGTTGTTCCTTCAACTAAACAGAGTTGCCTCTCTACCCTTAATTTGGAAGCATCTTATATTAGATTCTTTTTTGGATATTCATTAATGAAATGTAAACCCTATCATTAGTTAGTCAACAAAATTCTTTTTCATCTTTTGACATAAAATTGTCTCAACTGAGCCACTCTTGAACTAGCATTATCTGGATGGAATTAAAATGCTATTTCAGGTTCCTCAATAGAGGTTTGGGTATATTTTTGCTCTTTCTGGCACTCTTCCCTCCTGTCTTTTTTAAAATAAATTCAAGAAATCTCGGCAGTGATAGGAGAAAGGGGAGACACTGAGAAGACTATCATGATTTATCTGTTAAAAGTGTTTTGTGTGGTCCAGTCTGACTTGATTACATCCTGGGGAACCTTGTGCTTATCCTCATATGTAGTCCTTTGTGACTGCTAAGCCCATGAAGATAAGAAGAGCAAATCCTTTAAAATAATGCAGTGTCATATCTCTGTAAGATTCCTGTAAATCTGCCTTCAAGGCTGGAGGGAGAAAAGGAGAATCCAATTGAACAAAAGCTTTACAAAACACATGCGATATGCTACATGTCTGTGAAACTGCTCAACAAAACTGGGAGAAAAAGAGCAAAGAAACATGTGCAAAAGAGCACTGCAAATGGCATGTGATGCAAGCAAATGATAATGAAAGTCTTTCAGCCTTTAAGGACATCAAGTGAAATGCAAAATGTTCAAAGTTGGCTTGGCTCGCTCTCCACTTGATTTGAATTTCAAGCTCTGATATACAAAAAGCTTTTCTCCACACAAGGTTTTGAAGTCCTGCAGGACTGCCTGCCTGGATGCTTTTGCTTTGAAGCTGTCTAAAGCTTCCCTTGTCATCACTGTTTCACATTAAAATATATGTTCTCCATTGCAGGACTTAGCAAATAGATTTTCAGCTGTTCTATTCCCTCCTGCTCCTTCAGATCGTTTTCTCCAAGTATATGTAGATTTAATGGGGAAATCTTTAAAAAATAATGCTTTCCTTAGAGAAAACAGTAAGTTAAAAGTCATTTGTTGTCTCATCTGCTGGCAAATTTTTGAAAACAAAACCAGAAAATAATATAATCAGAATGATCTATGGTGTAAAGCAAAACTGTCTGGCTCTTCTAAACAAGTCTTCTGTCCTGGTTGTATCGATTCCTGACACTGAAGTGTTTCCATGATTTCAGCTGCCTTCTGGGTGACATCCAAGCCCGGTGCCTTGAGCTGAGCAGAAGACAGTGAATGCACGTGATGGTGCACATCACAGGCTCTGTGGCCACTCTGAGCCCTGTGTTTCAAGCTCAGTGCTGGGCTGAGACTGGTGCTTCTTCTGCCAAGTTCCAGTGGCTCCCTCATCCTCCCAGCTCACACGGAGTGTGTTTGCCTTTCCCTCTTTTGCAGCCTTTTCTTTATCCCTCCACCTCATGCTCCTACTCATCACACTCTCCTTCTCTTTTCCTCCTTTTCATGACCCAAACTGCTGATCAAGCCTCTTCAACTCTTCTTCTTGGACTTAACTTCTCCATCTGCCTCTTCCAATGGTGGAACAGATTCAGAACAGATAAACACAATGGATTCAGGAAACAGCACTGCAATTGAATGAACCACCAAACTTATCCAAGGATTCGATGTTTTTCTAAAAGAAAAAAGCATATTCCGATTTCTCATGTTGTATATAATAAGCAATAGTGATCAGGATCTAAAGATGATTTTTACCCATCACCAATTATAAGAAGATTTTAGGGAAAGCATTATATATTTTATAAATGTGAATACACTGCATTGATTCATGAGCTGGCATAATCAGACAGGTGAGCAAGGAGCTGTGTCAGTAAGGAACATCCTAAAAAGAGATTAAAGCAACTTGAACTCCAGCATGACCAGGTCTGTCCCCAGTTAGCCCATTGCCTTTGCTTAGGAGGTTGAAATCCACCTACTAATTGAAAACCAAATAACACAATTCAGCTTTTGGTGAATAAGATTTACTAATCCCACATTGTGCAGTCCAAACAGAGACTCAGCATAGAAAGTATCAGCTCAAATTCTTTTTGTTCAAATCTTCTGTGTTTTCCCTTACTCCACCCACATATATATATTTCTCAAATCTTGCAGCTCCAGGTCACCCTTACGTTTTGAAGCCTGTTAATAGCAATAACCCCAGAAATCCAGACCCTGTATGACATCTCTTTGAGTGACTAACACTGACTAACCACACTGCAACACCTCATATCTGAGGAGACTCCCAGTTCCTAAGGAGTTTGTCACACCAACCTCATGATCTGGTTCTGTGATACCCACTTTATACACTGACCATATTCCTCCTCTCCTCCTCACATTGTCTAGAAAATGCCTCTTTGTGCTGGTAGGCTGTGCTACAGTTTTAAATGTGATTCTCCCTAAATCTCCTTCCCCAGGCACCAAGTTAGAATATTATATGCTGTTAAAGAAGGACCAGCTACAAAACATATTCTCTGCTTCCTCAGTCTCCCAGTGCAACTGTAGGCCTCCTCCTCCACCAACCTGTCTCATATTTGCCTCTGAATTCTTTCCCCATGCCTCCACAAACTTCTTGTCATCATTACTCTCTAAAAAGACATACCTGCACCTTCTCTTCATTTTCCTAAACGCCATTTCAGTCCCATAAATCATAGAATGGTTTGGGTTGGAAGGCACCTTAAAAATCATGTAGTTTCCCCCCCCCTGCCATGGACAGGGTCACCTTCCACTAGACCAGTTTAAAGCCCCATCCAACCTGCTCTTGAATATTTCCAAGGACATGGCATCCACAACCTCTCTGGGAAACCTGACACTCACAGTCAAGAATTTCTTCCTAATATCTATTCTAAACCTACCTTTCTTCAGATTAAAGCCATTCTCCCTTGTCCATCTCCTCATCTGATATAATTCCTTTCCATCCCCTTCCCTGTCCTCCATACAGGAGCTCCATGTCATACATGAGACCAGAGCATCATGCCTGTTTCCCTTTGGTGTATCAAATCCCATTTCCTCTCCCCAGCAATCATGTAAAACCTGAGATCCCTTTGGGAGTGAAATGACCCAACCACTTGCAGTATTTACATCTATCCAGGCAGCTCTTGGTAAAAATCATTTGAGCAGCTCTGGTTTATATCCTTGTGAGGTTTCTTAAACTGCTGCCCAGCTCTGATTAACTTGTCAAGCCCTTTGACTCTCTGTACTACTCCCTATTCCCTTGTTAACATAGCTTCCTTACTGTTCTTAGCCTTTCACAGCTGCTTTGCATTGTGGAGACATTTTCACCAGGGTCTCAATCTGTTCCCTCCAGATAGGAGACCCCAAATAACTCGCACCCTGTGTACAAGGGTGATTCTTGTCTACGCTGATTTTCAATCTCCTCCAGTTTCCTAAACTAAGACCATCTCAAATGGCAGATTTTGTGGAATTATTATGAATCTAAAGCATAAGTAAATTTTGCTGGAAATTCACCAAGCTCCAAGACACAATGTCTTCGCATTCCTGCAGGACATCTCATATTTCTTAATGCTTTCCCAGGCTCTGAGGGACCAGTGTGTCAAAGACAGCACGCAATTCTGCCCAGGCCATTGGAGGCAGAGGCTGAATACTTCTTGCTTCTGGGCAGATCTCTATAAAAGAGCACAGAAGACCTTAATAAATAATGAAAAAAATTGGTTAACTTGCTTAGAAACTGCTGGTGAAAAATAGGCATAGCCTTATGTTACGTCCTTCTGGGATTCCTCAAGCAGCTGTCCAGTTCAAATTAACTGAAGACATTTGTTAAGGCAACATGTCTTTTTAATTTGTACTTTCCTTTTTTGAAAGGTGTTTTGATTAAATGGTTTTTCACTTATCAAACTTGAAGTCTTGACTATAAAATTTAGGGAAAAAATCCAAAAGAGAATGATAGACAGGTTTATTTTCGGCAGGTGGGATATTTTCCGGGCATGCTAACACAAGGCAGTGTGCAAATACACCACTCCGGGTCCACCAATATGACCAGAGCTAAGCCAGATAACATCAGGTAAGGACAAGAGCCTCTCAGTACAGTTCAACCAGATTATTTAGCCGTCTAAATAATGGCCCTTTCTTCCCTAACACACAGCTGGGTACTTCTTTAGCCAAACTGAACCCCCTCAAAGCACTGCCAGTGCATCTGCTGTCAGTTTGTCCTGACAGTGACTGTACCAAGGAGCTGCAGAAGCATTAACATGTCTCCTCAGCAAGTGGTCATGATCCTTGAGGGTCCACTGATTATTTCTAATATGAAGTTCTCCAAGACTTCTATAGCCAGGTGACTCAGTGTAATTGTAGTGGTCTGAAACATTTATTTAAACTTGCCACTGGACTGCTGCTACCATGTGCTTCTTTAACATTCACCTGGTCCAAACACTGCCAGAGACACCAGAGACTGAGAGAAAAGGCACAGGGATGTTTCTGACACTCGGAAACAGTGAAAAATTATAATTAAATTAGATATGTGGAACTAATCCATTGTTTTTTCTGCCTTTGAGAGCAGCTCTCACAAAGAATTTCATCAAGAGAAAGTCAAGCTACAAATGAGCTCATATGACCAGTACCAACCACAAATAGTTTACTGCTCTGCTTGCTGTTTAATGAAATTTGTGGAGCAGCATTAAGCTTTTAAGGGATTTTCGTGAAGTTTAATCATACGTCTTTTTAATTTTTAGTGGTTATTTTCAAAATGTGACCGTTTCCAGAGTTACATGAGACGTGTACCCAACTGCACCACCTCTCTACTTCAATATAACCTATTTTTTTGTTTCACATGCAAACTTTGACATAAGATTACCATATCAACAAGCTGGTTTATCTTATGCCATGATGTTGGAGTCCAAGATATCCAGAAGAATCCTCAGGTTGCCCTGGAGGGTCTGGGAACCTTGCTGGGACCCCAGGAGGACACAGTCTTTGATCTGTGCCCATGGGAAAAGCTTCCAACACTCATGGATGAAGTAAAAGTAGTAAAAACATAAGTTAGATTATAGTTTAGTTTATCACAGAGGTGAAAATTTATAGTTTCGGGTTTTATAATATGGATGTAAAAGAAGACAAGATGGAGGATTTTGGGTGTTGCCCTGGGTTCTCTTTTCTTCTTCTTCTTCTTCTTGCTCCATGTTCTGCAGTGGAGGTGGCACAAAGACATTGGTAGAATAGATTTGAGGTAGAGGAAACATGTTAGCAACAGGTGATGGTTATTGGTACAGAATTATAAATATAGTACGTTGTAACAGTTAATTGGATAAAAAAGTCTTTAAAACCTTACTGCAGTCACCATTTCACAGCTTTTGCAGCACATGTTTCAGGGTGTTAAGTCTGGGTATAAGACAGCACGCTGAAATAGAGATAAGAACTCAGTAAACAACATGAAAAGTACTGTGCCAAAGTACTATGAAAAGTAATGTGCCAAAGTAGCTCCAAAAATTGGGTGTGTTGCTGCTGAGAAACATGTTAGAAGTAGCAAAGCTTTTGTGGTTTTATGACATGGAATAAAAGCATGAGGACAAAAACCTGAGATACTACTGCAGATGAAAGACCCATTGTCCTGTTTCCAACACTGACTGAGAATAGGTGTATGGGAAAGAATATAAGAACCTGGCAGTCATATGAAGGTACAGTCCAAGGTTATTCTCCAAAACTAGAATGTTTTGCACGGCAGGGGTTTCCTAAGCCAGAGGTGTTTCCTTTACATTTAATATCGACAAGCATGTTCTTCCTACATGAGTTTGTCTAATTGCTCTTTGAGCTCTGAGCCAAATATCTGAACCAAAAGTTTTGTTTGTTTGTAATAGCAAATCTGAGGGCAGCAGCTGCCATCAAGACTGATTCTGAGAAAAAAAAATCTCATATAAAACGGATAATAAATATCACGAGCTTCAACACGGGCAAGTGCAAGGTCCTGCATGTGAGTCAGGCAATCTGAGGGTAGGCTTAGTGTAGATATTAGGAAGAAATTCTTGATTGTGAGGATGGTCAGGCACTGGAACAGGTTGGCCAGAGAAGTTGTGGATGCCCCGTCACTGGAGGTGTTCCAGGCCAGGTGTATGGGGCTTTGAGCAAACTGGCCTAGTGGAAGATGACCCTGGCTATGCTAGGAGGTTTGGAATGAGATGATCTTTAAGATGCCTTCTAAACCAAATCATTCTATGATTCTTTATTTATGAACCTGGATTTCAAGAAAACAAAACCAAAATGAACTGTGCCAAATAATAAGCATTTCTCAAAGAACTAAATTTTACATGTGTAAAGTTGTAAATAACAAGATCACTCCCTATAGCTCCTACTGGTAATTTCCACTAAGTGTCTTTAAGCTTAATGGGGGGAAAAAAATACCACCGCTACTGAAATTGCAGACAGCTTAATCTATTTTTAGGATAAACAACAAAAAATTCTTCCCATTTCAATCATCACTACCAAGTTCTGTTTCAGATTATGAAAATATCCAATAGAAATGAAAGTTGTCAGAGATATATATGTCACTTCATGGGTTTTGATCTTTCTTCACTTTATTCACAAAACACATTTTCCCCAAAATGAACTAATTTGGTGTGGTTCCCTGAAATCCAGGTAACCCACAGCCACTGACTCCTTCTGGGACAACCCTCTAACACTGAAAATCAATGAAGTGGCCAAGGACAGCTAAGCATCTGTCATGGCTGGAATCTACATTTCTTACTTCATAAATGCTGCTCAGCCCAAACAAAGTTAATTTCTGCCTGATAATTCCTCCTTCTAATTGTTTTCCCCTGCTAGAAACCATCAAATCCAGAAATCTGCATGGGGTATATTTTCTCTTGGTCTGTATTTAACCACAGTAGCGTATTTCTATGGGAACATCACTATGTTTTATAGCTGTGCTGGTGCTGCCACTAACTTTTCTCATTATTGCTTCTGGTCAGAGCCAACCGCAGCTTTTCCTCTCTGAGCACTCCCAGCTCGACATAGACAGATGTCACTCCATGGTAGGGGGAACATCCCTTCCAATCTGTGCAGTGTTTACTTGTGCAAATGCGAGACTTCTGAAGAGATAAACAACTGATTTCCCCCTTTTGCAGCTGTATAACTCCAAGCCTTTGCACAGATGCATCCTTTAAGTCTTGTTTCAAATGAATTGGCAAACCTTGAAGGGAAAAGATGCTTTTGGCAACTCGGAATCATAATGAAAATCATCTTTTACAGACATGTGGCTTTCTGATGACTTTGAAGATCACTGTGGTTTTGCTCGTTGATCACACACTCAGTGCAGACATAAGCTTGAGGTAAGAGTTTTCACATCAATTCCACATAAGGAAAGAGGCCACCCAGAAAGGCCAGATGAGCCTTGAACCCTGGTTTTGAAGAATAGAAGCCTTTTTAATTTTTTTATATTATGTAATGTTATATCTTAATACAGGGAGAATTATAGACTCAACTTTTACTCTCAGCTCCCTGAAATCTCAGTTAGTTAAAGGATGGAGCCAGTACTTAACATTTCAAGAGACTATTTTTCTTTATATGATAATGTTACATTCTTATTCAATGCTTTCTTTAAATTCTCCATTGTATTAGTGAGCTGTCATTGTTTGAAAGACATTAGATTGTGTGTTCTACTTTTGAGGGAAGACACATTGAGGGATTAGTTTCTTTTATTATGAAATAAACTGTCTATTCCCATCTAACTGCTGCTGCCTTTGCTGCCCAACCTCTCCTACAGAACCTGTGCCCCTTGGTTTCTTCAAACAGGAATTGCCATCAGGCTTCCATGGCCTTAGAATTCACTTTCTTTTTGATTTTCATCTTTCCTGTGTCTTGTCCTTCTTTTGATGCCTTTTAGTTTTTGAACCACCACTGCATAGTGAGAAGCAATCAGATGGCAAACACTCTCTGAAATATTCATCAGGTCATTTCTGCAAACAACTGCTTCAAGAAGGACTGATGCAAATAGGTTCCACAATGGGTTAAATGTTCATTTCTGTAAAAGATCCCATCACTATTTTCTGAGTGTGATCCTGAGCCCCATAAAGGCCATCTGTGACCAGGCAGAAAGCTGATTGCTCAGCTCCCTTCCTTCAGTGAAGATCTCATAGATGGAAACACGTCAGCCTCTCTACCTGACAGCAGTGGGTAGCACATAGCGTAGAGTGTCAACAACCTCCACTTGTGGGGATGGCATCGTGGCTCATCCCCCCCACCAGATCCCATTATTTGTTCTGCACTAAAATCTTTAAACCCTTTAGTAATTAAGTCTTGACTAGCTGAAAGGACTGTCAACACAGCCTGGGGTGAGGATGGCTTCTCAAACTGTGATATGGTTCATCCACACAGTCTCCTTAGAAAATTTTCTATGCTATAGGACTGTTGTTCCACCCAAAAGTACTTCCCTTTCCATGCTGTCAAGGGAAACTCACTCACTCCCCTACCTGCAGGATGAGGGAGAAAATCAGAAAGGTAAAGTCTGGAAAACTTGTGAATTAAGATAAAGACAGTTTAACAGGAGAAACAAAAGCCGAGCACACAAGAAGAGTAAAGGAAGGTGTTCAGCAATTTCTGGGACAGCAGGGCCCCATCACACCTAACAGTTACCTGGGAAGACAAACATCATCGCTCCGAGTGTCCTCCCCTTTCCTCCTTTTTCTCCCCACTTCATATACTAATCATGATGTCTTATGATCTGGAATAGCCCTTTGGTCAGTTTGGGTGACCTGTCCGGGCTGTGTCTTCTCACAAATTCCCAAGTACCTCCAACTTCCTTGCCAGCCTGGCAGTACTAGAGACCTTGGCTCTGTGTAAGCCCTGCCCAGCAATAACAAAAACATCACTGTATCATTCACCCCGTGTTCAGCACAAATCCAAAATACAGCCTCATACCAGCCACTGTGAAGAAAATTAACTCTACCCCAGCCAAAACCAGCACACATGCCTATGGCCGGCAACCTTCCCACATGTCCCTCTACAGCCTTTAATCTGCCCAAGAGGGGTGAGGAGGTGACAGAACAACATCTGGCACTTTGTAGGTTCAGTGGGTAACTCATAATCTAATGTAACTTGGCCTCAGTCTCCCCCAGGGCTCACAGCTGAGGAAGACCTCGAGGGATGTGTCCCATGGGAGCCTTTGCTGAGGGCAGGGAGGCCAGAAATAGCGACTGCCACTAGTTATGGCATGGACACCTGTTCCAGATTTCAGCAAGAGAGTAAACAAGATATCCAGAAATGGTGGGATTTGGGGAATTTTCAGGAAATTTGGTGCAGTTCTCCAAAACAATCTTCGTGTGGTTTTTTTTGTCTGTGAAATGTTTCTACCACAAACCCTCACCTAAGCACCCAAATTAGGAAATGAGTTACACCACTTGCCCAAGTAATATATGTAATCCAATTACTCACCACTGAGACCAAGGAGATCAGTTTTGAAAATGTTACCCATACAGACAAAATTCTAATTCAGGATATTTGAAAACAGTCAAGGGAAAAAGATAAGCAAGCATATATCAGAGAATGTGAGAAAAAACCCCTGCATTTCATCCAAACTGCCTGCTGGGCAGAGTATCACACATCATCATCTTCCTAAGGTAATATTTCTTTTGAGTTTTTTCACACAACCACAATGGAGCTGTCAGTGCAATTTTACACAGATCCCCAGTAGGTGTAAGACAGTGTGATCTCCAATAACTCTGTTTATGTTAATGGAGATTTGGCCTAAGCTATTAAAATATTTACTGCAGAGAGATTCATAGATCTGTTATAATTATGTTTTATCTACTTATCAAACCTCTGACTGTTCTTAGTGCCTTAATTACTACACTTGGATTTCTTCCAGGAAGAGATAAACACCAGTAGACAGATGAGGGGAAAAAAAAAAGAATAATTTCACATTTCCCTGGAGAAACAACAGAGAAGAAAACATTTAGCAATAACCAGAATTAAACAAAGATTAAGATATTCAGTAGTCATTGTTCATGAATAAAATCAGACACACTAGAAAGGGGCATGTTACAACTCCATGTACCCAGCTGGCTCCTGTTGCCTACTTGCTAAGGTTCCTCTTATCCATCAAATAACCCTTTTCACTGGATTTTAACACTGCTTGCAGGAATTGTTCAAAGGCCTGATACAACACACCATTGGGAAATTTTTCTTGGTATTCCACCTGAGGTTTTACCTTCTGACCATCACAACTTTGGCTTTAAAAGCTATGTGACACCATAGGAATTTGCTAGTTTCCTTGCAATAATTTGTTCTGGTTTTCAGCCAGGGATGGAAATTAAACTAGAAATAACACACAGGTAACTCATATTAGTCAACACAACTTCCCAATGCTGCAAAGGGGCACAACGAGCTTTCCTGTAAATAAAAGTCAGGAAGGCAAAAGGCATTCAGGAATTTTGCAAAGCAGAGTTCCCACTGAACCCTTCTTTCAGTAGTAGGGTGTTTAGTGTCCATGAACAAGAGCTCCAGGGAATCTGTTCCAAGTTCTTTCCTTGATGTGTATCACACACATATGTTGTTGACTGTTGAAAAAGAGTTTTCCATAAAGACCTCACATGCATTCACTCAGAAAACCCCAACCTAAACAAAGCACTGCTCTGCCCCCACTTTCCCTACCCAAAGAGAGGCCAAGAGCATGATCTAAACATATGTGAGGGCTGGTTTATCTGCTGTACTGCTGTAAGGTGCTCAGAGAGGAGCTGAACATGCCAAACACTCAAACACTATGTTGGCTGCTCCAAGCATTGGTGGTATGGCACATACTCCAGCTGGTGGCTTTCACTTTGCTGCCCAAGGCCTGCAGATTTATTTTTAAGGGATCACAAATGGTAGAAAGAGAATAAGACTAACATCAGAGCATTTAAATGCACTTTTACAGAAAACAATACAAAAATGTGTACATGAAAAGAGCTGGAAAAAAACTGTTCCTGAAAAGCAACATGGAAGTGTTCCCTATCCCCACACCAAGTCCCTGATTTGGCAATTAGAAGGAAGGAAGATGAGGTCATGTTGCTCAGCAGTCTCATCTTTTCTGCTTGCCTGATCCCTGTTTTCCAGGGGTTCCCCAAATTCAGTAAACTGAAAGAAAATTCAGCCTGAATCTTACTAAGACCCCAAATTCCAGCCAAGAACACAATGTGCATGTAGAAAAGAAGGACTGAGAGGGAAAGGTCCCACTGTACTGTCATGGGTGGGCAGGTGGTGTCAAGAGTTCAGTTTATGGGTATGAACTGGTTGTTAGAAGACTTGCCAAATCAAATGCAGGGCAATGACTTCACTGCTGAAGTGATCATTCCTTCAGTGTGAAGTAATTAACCAAATCTGGACCCCATCCCTGCACAGCACCCAAAATTGCCTCTTCCTGACTTAATTCAGTTTCTCATTTTGCTATTCCTGCTGCACTATATAAAAACATAAGTCACGTTTTCTGGAAGAGTAGAGAGAACTACATACCTTACTCATCATACAGGACAAAACAGACATGATTTAAATACAGATGTTTTGAAGATGATGTATCTGAGGCTTTTTTTTTCCCCCAGAAAATCAGACTTAACTCTAAAACCATCTGGAACTTTAAAATGAGTACAAATTTCCCAGTTACATCATTACAGTTTTAAAAATAGTCCACTACATCAAATGCAAACTAATTTACTTGCATTATTAGTCTTCATTAGTTGTATTACTAATCCTCTCAGGAGCCTTAGCAGTGAACAGTAACCACCATGAGCAAGACTAAGGGCAAACAACATCAACAATTGTCTTTGACCTGTTTTTGACATTTATAGAATTTGAGCCAAACTCTTCCCAGGAGCAACATAAAAGAAGCCAGTGAAATTACACCCTAGGTCAGTTTAGCCCTCCCCCTCAAATCTTCAGTCAATACTCATTATTTTCTTAGACACATTTCCTGTTTCCCCCTTTTAAATACATTCTGTCTCAGACACCACCATTTAACATTTGAATATATCCTAGAATTTCTTTTTTTTTTCCCTATCCAGCACTCCCTCTTGGTCTTTGCAGCAATACCAACTCTTTCCAAGGGAGTAGAAATTAAGCAAAACCTTAATCCTAGCAAACAACTTGCTGCCTGCCTTCAGGAGGTATTCAGTGCATTTCCATCCCCCGGCAAAGGAGAAGGCTTCAGCTTTCATGTCTTTTGTAGGTTATTTTGGGGATGTGCATTTCCATGTCTTCCCAAAGCCAAAAAGAAATGTACCTTTTTTTCTTAAACAGATTGTCAGTTCTATATCAGATGTACCTTCAGACCCGGCCTCAGAGGGACAGCAGCCTGCCAGCCTGGGTTATGGATGCCCCGACTGCTCAGACACCAATATATCTTAACTAGGTTTTATTTAAAAGGATAACTCCATGGGATATGGCAAACCAACCAATCAACCAAGGAAAAAAAAAAAATGTGTACCTTTTCCTCAGGTCCCTTTCATTGACTGAGGATCTGGGCAGAGATTCTCTACCATTTTGTCAAGATTACACATATTCCAACTTTTTCAATGCCTTGTTTCATAAGGTGTAATTTGCTCAGCCTCTGCTCTTTCTAGGTGGTCAGTGTCAATTCATCATCTTCAAGTAACACTCCATGGTTGATTTCGGCTATTTATTTATTTGATGTTTCATATTAGCAGGGACAGATGCTTTCCTGAGTTGTTTTAAAAGTGTTGCACCACTAAATTGGTGAGGTTATTACCAAAGCAGAGGAGTGTCTGCATCAAGGGTTGTCCAACACATCCAAGGTATTCCTAAACACCAGTGACGCCAGTGCCACCATGGCAACCTTGCTGTTACTGCCCACTTTTACCTCACTTTTTTTGAGATATATTGTTAGGATGTAAGGCATTGTTTCCCTAGTCGGGGCCATTTTATAAGCCCCAAAAGACAGAAAAAAGGGACTGTGTATGTTTTGCAAGATGTCTTCACAGCTATAGTTTGTTAAAACCTAAAATAGATCTTGCTGTGATCAGAATCCTTCCATTACCATTATGATTTCCAGGGAACAACAGGACACAAGAGTACTGAAGCCAGTAACTGCTCCCACTGAAAGCAGAGAGTTAATTTTCCTAAGTGACACTTGGGTCGCTTCCCCAAGAACCGAGGAGAGTGTGTGTTGCAGTTGACCCCAACCATTCATTGCACACCAATATACTGAGAGGTTTTTCTAAAGGACTTTCCTTTCTCAATACATCTAGTGACCCTACAGCTAAATCTTCCATTTTTTAAGTACTCTTTCAGGGAGAAAAGAGGTATATCTACATAAGTGAGCTTCCCATTGAATTGTCTCCAACACACTTTGGACTTGACTGCAGTTCCTGTTCATCATGTCTGCAGACATTTGACTGAGAGCTCTCTGTAATGGTAATGGAAATATTTGGCAATTGGGCTCTGTGACCATTTTTTCTGCTGACTTAATTTCTTCTGACAAAACACTGAAGGAATGAAGAAGAGATCTGTTTTAAATAATGAGGATATTTGACTTGGGAACAAAATGCAGCTGCTTTAGTATTAAGAAAAAAATAATCACTTTAAAATGCTTTTGTCAGTCACATGTGAAAGCACTGCAGAAAGGCACTGGGAAAACAAACCATCAGCAAAGGTTACCTAACACTCGTGGTGTGAAGGAAGGAATGCAATGGTAGAACTAAAAGAGGGACTTGATTTGGAGACATTTATCCTGAGCCAGCATTGTGCCTGAGTGGCCAAGAAGACCAATGGCATCCTGGCCTGTATCAGCAATGGTGTGGCCAGCAGGGCCCAGGCAGTGACTGTCCCCCTGTGCTGGGCACTGGTGAGGCCACACCTCAAATCTTTTGTTCAGTTTTGGGTCCCTCACTACAAGAGAGACATTGAGGTGCTGGAGTGTTTCCAGAGTGGAACAGAACTGAGGAAGGATCTGGAACTATGAGGAGCAGCTGAGGGAGATGGGGATGTTCAGCTTGGAGAAAAGAAGGCTTAGAGGGGACCTTATTGCCCTCTACAACTCCCTGACAGGAGGTTGTAGCCAGGTAGGGGTCAGTACTTGGTCAGTTACCGGGTCTTCTCACAAGTAACAAGCAATTGGACAAGAGGAAATAGCCTCAAGTTGTGCCATGGGACCTTCAGGTTGGACACTAGGAAAAATTAGGAAAAACTAAAAACTTCAGTCCAACCTCAGCTCTCTAGACCACGTTAAACTGGGTGGGGACCTGGCCCCAAATACTCTTCCATGCATGACACAGGACAGCAGATTTGCAAGCAGCACTAAGGGCATGACAGGCACACACCATGCACAGCCTCTCCAGGGGCTTTGCCAATAAAGTAGTGTGTCTGTCATGCAAAAATGTGCTTCAACATGAAATAGCAAATAATAATGTTATGTTTTTCATAGAACTGGTATGAAAGCCATCTTTGCTACAGTGAGAAAAAGGGAATCCAGGTTCTATTACGAGATGTAAGATTTCTTCTATGGTTGTTGTCTCCATAAAGATAATACTGATAATTAGTGACACCTTTTCAATGGTTTTCTGCACTGTGGAGGCAGTAACCCAACAAGGTACAATGTGTACTGTAGTTTAAAATACTGGTTTAAAAAAGATAATGTCAGATTAGGGGGTTGATTCTGCAAATGCTAAAATATACCCTCACCTTCAGGAATTCAGTCATCTGTTTGTTTCTTTCAATGTATCTATTTGTATGGCCATGCACAGGACTCATATTTCATAGCAAGGGGCTAAGGTTGAACTACAATCCTACATTATAAAGAGGGAACCTCAAGAACCACTGTAATTCCTTTTTAATGTTAAATAAAAAAAATATTTCATGTGATGTTACACTTTGAAGGTGTTGCAAACTAACATTCATTATCACCATAATGATGTGATTTCCTTAAACTTTCATTTTCTAAGCTGTGAGAAACAGAAATTGTATACACAGATCCAAGGTAGCAATGATACTCTTGGATTTAAACATTTTCTTTCTTACATGCAAAGACAATTAAGGGGAAATTATAAAGTTATTAATTGTACAGGTGTCTTCTGGATTCTCTGTTCTTCTGCTTTGTGTTATGTTCTGAACAATAAAAAGGATACAGCTATCAGCAGCAAGTTCATAATAGTTTTCATAAGGGATGTTTGTGCCTAGCATAGCTTATTAAGAAAGTTTATATAAGCATCGTGTCCCAGTACCTAATCCATCAAAATAGGTCAACCATGCAATGCCAGAGAAAAACAAACTTTTTTAAAAATAAACTGTTTGAGAAGTTAATTCAGTTTTTATTAAGCTACAAGATTCTTTCATGTTTTTGAACACCAGGGATTAATGTGGCTATGATAGAAGCTACATGTCTTACATGGCCTTTAACCACTTTCAGGCCATCGGCGTATTCTGGAAAAGGCAGGTTTAGCTTTTCCACACTGGGAGATGGACAGCAGTGCACCAATCAACACCTCACTTCCAAAATATCAAAATACCAGGAGCCAAAGACCCAAATGTTTGGATTCCAGTGATACTCTGGCACGTGGAATTCTTGTCTGACAGATGCTTTTCTTTCTGTAGCCCATCCTGACTGAGCCACTGCTGCCTTGTTATCACCCTGAACATTCAGGTCCTGTCCCTGCCATTGTTTCTGATTAATCCTCAGGATGACTCAGAGTAGCTGATACAATGCAATGTCAGTTTGCCTCTTCGCATAAAATTACTTGACTTGGATTCCAAGAGGGTAAACAGAGTACCTCTCACTTTTAAAGGTGGAAAATGAGGATCTGGGGAACCATAAAACCGTCAGTCTGGAAAGAAAATAGTACAAATTATTAAACAATCTGTTTATAAACACCAGGAGAACAATAAAGTGATTAAAAAAAGCTTAAGTGGATGCATGTAGAACAGGTTGTATCCAACCCAAACTCATTTCCCTCTTTGACAGGATGATTGGGAAAGTGGGAGGTGGCAGGTGTTGGATGTCTTCAGTGATGAGAAACAAGGAAAGCCTGCAAAAATATGTCCCAACAAGTTGTCCTCAGACCAACACACACCTTGCCACTGGGCTCCTGAGGTGGTTCATCCTGTTGAATTATACCAAATATTTCCATTTATCATATTAATGATTCAAAGAAAACTTCAGGAATATGCAGGTGGACTCATTTAAGAGCTCATAGAACTGTGCCAGAGCAGTGATGCATCATCAGCCACATACCCCTAGAAACACACCCTGTAGATGTTCCGAGTGTAAATTAGGCTTAGCTGTCAATCTAATCTAATCTGAGATTAATTGGTCTGCCTTTGACTGGCTTGAGAGCTTCTCTGGCATCCTCTGAAAGGGAAACATCTATTGAAAATAAAAATAAATATAAAAAAATCCCCAAGATACCCAACATTAACTGTCAGTAATGTCTTATTTAAGCAAAACAATGTGTCCACAGCCCTGTCCCATGCTGCTATATATTTCAGAACAGTTAGCAATAGATATTGGACTGTATGTTTAAAGAAACCAACAACAGCTGGAAACATTGACAAGTGAAATCCATTTCACTGTTATTTACTGTTGAACAGAGATATTGATAGGAGAGCTAGAGGGAAGATGCACATTTCTCTCCATCTGCCTTATTATACCACTCTAAGGCACAGCATGGAAGGTCTCTGCAGAGTCAAATGGAGAAAACAATGACTAGGTTTGAGATGAGAAGAAATTTAACTTGCATTTCTTCCATTCCAAACTGGTACCACCATACCTTCCTGAAAGATGGGGTTTTTTTCTCCTCCTCACCTGAGCCACAGAACAATTTGATACCGTTCCATGATGCCCATGGGCTTTCAGATTATTTTCCTATTTTAGGTATTTATTAAAGACAAAGTCAGTCAGATAGCTGAGGCACTTCAGTCTGAGGAAGTTGTGGAAGTCTGGGAAGTCAGAGGAGAAATGTCTGTCTCCTCTCCAGGGAAGCTTGTCCCAATCTGATAGAATTTAGAGCAATTCAAATCTCAAATCAAGACTTTATTAGTGTGCAGGAAGGGAAGGCTCATCAGCAAGAGCTGAAATGGTTGTCTTGGGGTGAGATGGTGGAGTCACACCGTGAGCAAGCAGCCTCTGAGTCCCACCTCTGTCCAGTGTCCCCACAGGTCTGCATTCAGGGGTAAGGAACAAAGAGCTCAGTGCAGCCCTAAATTCCAGGGATTTTCTACACAAGTCCTCTGGGAAATTTGTCTGTTGGGGAAAACAACAGCAGCATGAGCTGGGAATCCTGCCTCAACCCTGCCTCTGCATGTGGGACAGGAGGAGAGCCCTAGGTCTCCCTGGCTTGTGTCTGGCCGAAGGGAGGGACACTTGACCTGTCCTGCAAAAAATAAGCCCCTGCCAGCACTTTTGATGTAGTTCCAGTCTTTAATTGCATCTGTCAACTTTAGTTTTCAAAGTTTTATTCATAGTAAGAAAAATATCATTACCCTCACTTCCCAGTTACAGATTAACAAAACTGCAATAAAGCACTGGAAAACATGGCTTTCACTACTTACTCCCCTGACTGCCTTATCCAAATTTAGGCTTTGCTTAGCATCCGTATTCATTTTAATGTCATGTTCCTCTTCCCTCACCCAATGCCACACTGTTTGCAGAAAGACTTAACCCCAGCCATGCCAAACATGGTGTTGAGCAATAAGATGTTTCTGTGCCTGTCACATTTCAAACTTGCTCTCATTCACCACAAAACTCACAGAAGGAGGATTACAGAGGAAGGAAAAATTAGTGGCCACTGTCCAATCATTGGTTCACAATCATTTCCTACTATTATTTCAGTTTCTTAGCCTTGTCATATTTTGTTTAATAGTTCATTGAAAACAAAGTTAGTCCTCCAGGAATTCTGCTCTCTGCTTTCATCTGAGCTAGATAACCTACAGCAAAGAGAACAACCATCTCCTCCCTGTGTTGGCATGGGAAAATTGGAAAATGGATCGCTGGGAGAAGGCTGCTGAGCACCCTGGTTTAGGCTGCTGCTCTGTTAAAAATCTCTTAATGACCACTAGGTGGGGAGAGAAACTTATTGTCCTTAAATCCCTGGAAAATATGTAAAGTAACAGGGTGTGCTCTCACTCCAAACCACCAGTGTTTAACCTGACCTTTTCCCTCCCTCAACTGCAGATGAGTGGTGAGGTCATGAACTAGATGTGATCAGAGACAAAGAAATCTCTCAGTATGATCTGCAGGTTTCGTTTATGATCTGCAGGTTTCATCTATGGTCTGTAGCTTTTCTGGGCTCTGTCGCAATCCCTGAGATATTGGATCTTAAATTTGTTGATGGGGCAGGAATAAGTTTAATATTATATACAGGAAATGTTGAGCCAAAGTAATTTTTAGGGGTAAGTCCCTTACTGACAGATTTATTTGGCAGAGAGATTTGGGCTATTGTGGGTTTCTTTAGTTAGTAAATAGAAGGTACTTAAAGAAAGAATTGGGTTTGCTTGTGAGTCCCAGGAGAGAAGGGTCAAATTCAGAGAGTTTAAAAAAGACAACTGAAGAGATACAAGACATGAATTATCTCTCTAGTAATCTCAGAGATACCAATATTACCTATTTCCAAAGATTCAGTCATCTAAGTTCTCACTAGGTAAGTACTTACAGGGGTGTCTGTGGTATGTGGAGGGACAAATCTCCCTAAGATATTAATCCTTCTCCATTGGTAACCAGACCCCCCAGGTGAGGTACTTTTATGAGCTGCATACAACTAGCTGGCATGAAATTGGGCCAATGTTCCTACATGCTGCCATTGCAGAGCACCGAGGACACTTACAGTGTTAGCTCTAGGCAGAAATGCAGGCAACACCAGGCTTCAAAATTTCCCAGTGAAGACAGACACAGTGGGTGAAAGCACTCAGCAGTGTTGTGGTCGGTCTCTTCTGACACCTAGCTGGCTGGTTTAAGGTGAGATTGGCTCTGGATTCCGAACATGGCTGCAGCATAAATACGTCCTCAGAAACCCGACCTCCTGGTATTTGCTTTAGAAACAGAACCAGAAGTTCTCCTTCTCACTTGCAGTCTGAGCTGAGAACTACAACAGCGCCCACAAACAACTGTGGTTGCTATAAAAATTATATCTTAGTCACCTTTCAGTAGCAAATACCTTGAAATCATTTGGCTTCAGTAACTGTAAGTTTCTCACTTCATGCCCAGTAGTAAACAACATTATCCTTCAAACGAGTTGTGAAGGTTGCCATGGAGCTCCTGAATCCTTCTGGTCCAAGAGAAGTTAGTGTTTGAACTACAACATTTTGATGAAGATATTCTGTGTGGTCTTTTTCCTCCACATTCCTTGATAGAGGGATCATTACCTATGACCAAATAAGAGAAGCACTTGGCAGCTACCGCACTCATCTACCAAGTTCAGTGTAATGCACTTCCAAGAAGAACATCTGGCTCTGTAATTTTGTTCTTTGGCAATGCAGCTGTTGTCTATAGGGCTGGCTACCCCTCTCTGCTGGCAGCTGGGAAACTGCATCGGGGTATGCTTTGGACACATATATGCTTTATGGTGTCTGGATGTTCTTTGTCCTTTCCTTCATTCGAAAATTGCTTACAGCTAGGAATGATTTTGCTTTGCAAATGAATGCAAGGTGCAGTCCCTCAAATTTCACCTCACTGCAAATAGAAGCAACAAGGGAAGAACAGCAGCAAGGGCCTATTTACCCAGTCACCAGAGTGAGCAGCAGCAAGACCCCTGCAAGACCACTTGCAGTTAACAGGCACACATCACCATATATGCTATTGCCATAGGGGGTAAGAGAGAAAAGGACTCCAGTCTCAAACACAGGCCATTTTATGGAAGCTTTGCTGAAGTCTTAAGTGAATCTAAGACAGAAAATAATGAGTTTTCAGGGGAGTTTACATGTCGGATTTATCTGTTCAACAATAGTAAATATGTAGGAGGTACAGATTTAGGGCCACCACCATTAAATCTGCAGAGGGGCAATGCAGCACTAACAACTATAATGCGGCTTAAACGCAGAGGAAATGGCACAAAGATGAGTCAGGGAAGGTTTAGTTTGGATATCAGAAAAAAGGTTTTCACCTAGAGGTTGGTTGAGCACTGAAACAGGCTCCCCAGGGAAGTGATCACAGCACCAAGCCTGACAGAGTTCAAGGAGCATTTGGACAACACTCTAAGGTACAAGGTGTGGTTCTAGGGGCTGTCCTGTGCAGGGCCAGGAGTTGGACTTGACAATCCTGACAGGTCTGTTCCAACTCAGCTCTGACAGCCGATGTGGTGAGTCACCCAACTGTCCAGTGCATCCAAATCTTTTCAGAAACAATCCAGGTTTTGCACAAGACTCAGACATCACAGAGAAATGCCTAAGACTAAAAGAATTCGAGATTTTCATTTATGCTGGAGGAGAAATTCCTAGGCAGAGGAACCAAGGTAGGGGCCAAATGCAGATGAAAATGTCCATAATACAATGGATATCTTAAAGCCACCTTTGGCGGGTGGTTGGGAGAAATGAGCCTTGAAAGGGATACATGAAAAAAATTGGTTAAGTCCAGCTGTTAACCCAGAACCACTGTGTTGCCACCAAACCATGTCCCCATGAAGGCTTACACCTGAGGCACTAGGTAGCACTGAATGATGTCTTGGTGTTGAATACCATCCCTTTCCATGCTGTAAGGGAAAAAAGTGAAGGAGGTGTTTGCAAAATGGGCAACAACAGGAGAAAAGGCAATAGACTGTAAATTACAGCCTGATATCACTACAGAGTGATATATCATTATGGGGAGGGCAGAGTCCTTGATTGTAGCAACCAGGTCATGACTGGAATTTAGAGTAAAGTCAAAAGACTCTATATGAGTGAAGAATTATCTTCCAACAGAGCACTTCAAGTTTGTCAAGGAAAGGAGGGAAGGATATCCCCCTGTCCAGGTAGAGCACACACTGGGTGAACACTGCTATCAAATTGCATTGGAGTAAAGGACCCTGAGACAAAACAATACAAGAAACCAAAAGTTTAAGTTCACAAAAAAAACCAACCAATAGCCAAAACTTGCACATACTGCAGCCATCACCACAGTGCCTGCCCAAAATAACAGACAATTTGAGATGTCCCAGAATTACTTCACAACACTATGCTCCCACCAGAAATGGACAGAGCAGGAGCAAAGGGATCTGTGAGAGCACTGAGAGCAGGTTTTTTGTAGAAACAACAGAAAACCCCACGTCATAACATGAAAAAATCCTCCATTAGCTAATGAATGAGACAACCCTTTATTTTAAATTACTTTATAAGTGACAAGGCAATGTCCCCTTAGGAACAGTGACATTAGGGGTGTTAAAAGTCCCCTACCTGCGTGCTCCACAGAGTAGGACTTTTGATAGACCACAATAACCAAGCTCAGTAGCTCAAGGTGACACAAACCCTGGTTTTAAATTGTAATGTTCCCACTGTAATTCTCCATGTTTTTTCCATCAAACAGTTGGAGCATTCCCCAGGATTCAAAATACAGTTGGCCTCTGACTCTCAGTATAACCTTTTGAGGAGATAAACCCCCCATTTTCTGTCAGGTACAGCTGAATGTTTGTTACAGCTCCCTGGTGAGTTGCTATGAAAACCAGTGTCAAATTAATAAAAGCCTCAAGAAAAAAATGTCAGAGGGTCAGACACTGCTCCATATTTGGGGCTGCTAATTACAGAGTGGCAGGAGAGGCTGGGATTTCACCTGCTGGCACTCTGCTCACCACTAGTCTTAAACCAGAAAATGCCTTCACGGCTGGACACGGAGGTCAGCTGTGTGAAGAGACAGAGAAGGTGAAGCAAATAGCTTGTTAGGGTTTGAAAGCTCAAGTTTTCCCCCTGCATCATAACAGCAAAGCTGTGTGTATCCACAGTGGGAAACAGCAGCTGTGAGCAGCTGCCTGTTGTGAGAAGTAACCTTGTGGTTATGGGAAACTGCTTGTCCCATCAGATCTGTCCTGCTCAGATATAAATGTGGCTTCTGCATTCTGGAAGGAAGAAAAGGTGGGATGCAGTTGTGCACCTGAGATCTCATAGCTATATTGTCATACACTCATGGGCATTTCGAGCCCATGTTGAATCCACTCTTCTCAAACCCCGAAATTTGCCAACGTGTTGATTCCCAAACTGATTTGTGTTGGCTGGAAACCAAGGGACTTGCCAGCCAAAGAAATGTAGTGACAGAAAGTGTCCAGACGTGGATTTTACCTCTTGGGCAGAATGGCAGCAGCTGGTGTGAGCTGTTGGATGCAACAAGTTCAAACACAAATTTGAGCCCAGTCAACAGGGATGGTCTCAACCAGGATGGGCAACAAGAGAAGGATGAAAGGGCTGAACTAAAGAAAGGCCCCTGTGTCGTCAGGTTTTCACTGCTTTTGGCTTTACAGGTGGGAAAGGAGAGGGAATGTACTTTTCTAAAGAACATTTCCAGGCAAACATCTCTGCTGTAACAGAAAGAAACAAAGGAGTCCCATCCTGAGCCCTGAGGGTTGTCTGCCATGCTTAAGTGGTACCCAGAGAATGATTTTCATAGTGATCATAAAATCATAGAATTGCCTCTGTCAGCAGGGACCTTAAAAATCATCTAGTTCCAACCCACTTGCCATGGGCAGGGACTCCTTCCACTAGACCAGTTTGCTCAAAGCCTCATCCAACCTGGCCTTGAACACTTCCAGGGATGGGGCAGCCACAGCCTCTTTCATCAACCTTTGCTAGTGCCTCACTGCCCTAACAGGGAAGAATTTCTTCCTAATGCTTAATCTAAATCTACCCTATTTCAGTTTCAAGCCACTACCCTTCATTCTCTCACTATCTTTTTTTTTTCTATAAAAAGTCCCTCTCCAGCTTTCTTGTAGCCCCTTTTGGCACTGAAAATCCACTATATAGTCACTGCAGAGCTTTCTTTTTTCCAGACTGAACACACCCAGCTCTCTCTGCCTTTTCTCATAGCAGAGGTGCTCCATCCCCCTCGTCATCTTCCTGGCATCCTCTGAACTCGCTCCAACATGTCCATGTCTTTCCGTTTTAGCACCTTTCTCTCAGTCCTTCCCAAATACTGCAGAGTGGCAGGTCCCATGGCAGGAAAATCTTATAAACAGCTAATCTGGCCTTGGTCTTGCATTTGGAGAAACCAGCTGTAGACACAGCACATGACTCAAAGGCATTTATCTTAGCAGGAGATAACCAGTGGTTATGAGTCAAGGGCATGGGCTGCTATTTCTGGCAACACCAGTACCTCACACATCAGCTGGACAGTCCTTTCCCTCCTGGTTCCCCCACTGTCATCTGCACCTTTAGACTGCGAGAGGCTGGAGCTGCTGAATTTCCATGTGGACCTCTGCACAATGCTCAGTGTAAGAGAAATGTGTTTCCACTGTGGTCTTCAAGGCACTCCTGGATGCTAATCCTACATGCCAGCACAGAGCAATTGGAGCAGGAGCCACAGTAACAGGAGGGCAATTACATTAGAACATTATGCAAACATTGAATGAGAACACAAACCAGACCTTTTAGGGAGATAAAAAGCACTAGCTAACTTTTTCCTTGTTTCCACAAGCACGCACTCACCCCAGTTCCATCAAAAGCAAGGCAGGCAGTGACATGGTTGAGTGCTGAAAGGCTGTTGCTCTGCTATTCACAGCATGACAAGTCACAGAAAGATCTGTCACATGAACCCACTCTCGTATGATTTCCCAATGGACTGTTTTCCAGTCCTCCTTACCTCAGCACAAATTTGGAAAAGGACTGTTAACAGAATCTGGTCAAAAAAGTTGGGAAATCTCATGAGGACAGATTTCTGAAGAGTTTGGCAGCTCCTTCTCTGGGAAAACCTATAAGGTAAGTTTATTTTTGTTTTTATTTTTCTATTTTTTTTTCTCACCAATAGTCAAAGCATGGCCCAAAATGGTCTAGATTAAATTGAGAGAGGTATTTAAATGGTGGCAATCTGAGATGTATTTCCAATCTGGTAAAAAAAAAACTAACAGTGCTCAAGACACCTAAGAAAGTGGAGAAATGTGTGTGAGCACCATGCCATTATTCAGATGTTTAGAGAATATCTTAGCTGGGGATTATTATTTGTATTATTTATCCAGTAGCACAGCAAAATTGGCCTCAATGACTATTTTGAAAGTGGGTGAAGTACTGAAGATGAGCTACAGAAAGGACTAAAAATCAGTGGAGGGTTTAAAACAGTGTGACAGTGACAGGCTGAAATCAAGCATCTTATTCCTGATGTTCATTTGCAAACAAAGGAGAGGGCTGTCACCCATCACAGAGCAACTTCATCTTCCAGGACTTCCGAGCTTTCCCTTCTCAGATGGGGCTGAAATATGGCTGATAGACCTGCAGAGAGGACAGGAAGGACTGAAATGCCCTTGGAAGCCATGTGGTTTCTTTGCTATCATGTACCTGAAGGGCACCTGCTGCGTGGGGCTCCCAGCTCAGCCGATGATGGTGATGAAGGCTGGTGGGCTCAGGACTGAATGTGGGAGCCTGGCTGTGCTTCACTGTCATCACAGGCTCTGTGGTCCAAGTGTGAAAGGGGAATTGCTCTGGAGGGTATTATTACAGGGTGACTCCTGCAGCTCTCAGGCTGCTTGGATGCCCGAGTGCAAAAAGAAGACAATATTCTGTGACAAAAGTAAAATTTCACAGCTGGGACCCCTGACAAAAGCCAGGGCAACATATGGTCACAGGGCTCAGATAAGCATAGTGGTCCCAGGGCTTTGGAAAAGCTTCTTCCAAGAAAATACTCTACTGGATGATGCCTACTGGGATCAGGCTGTGTCTCCAGATCACCTGCAGGTAAATTGGGGGCTGTTCTGCTCCTATCACTGATAAGCAAAATCCATAAGTTTGAGATGTAAATTACAGGTGCTGATCAGCTGTTTGTTGTCTTCAAGTTAGTTTCTCTAATGTCTTGTTTCATTTGTGAAAAAAACCCACTTGGTTTGAGACATCTGCTCATCTCCATACTGTACTGATCCCTTCTGAAGAAAAGACACAGAGGCCTCTGCCCAAAATCCACCACAACATGTGAGGAAGAGAAGTTATATGCTCTCTGCATATCGGAAAATGTAGAGTTCACCCCCGTGCAACCCATCCAAATACCCAGGTCTGATGTCTGCAGGGTTCAAATCAGAGAAACAAGAAAGAGAATGGATCCCCCTGACACACTTCAAGACATTTGATGGAACAACAGCAACCTGTATCTTACTATTACCAAATGTCTTCTGAAGATAAAAAAACGTGTTGGAGTTAAGCTCACTCAATAACAGTTCATTGGGAACAGATCCACATATTATTCAGCATAGTTGTCATCTGCATCATATTTGTTTTGCCAAACAACATTGGAAAATCTTAGGAGTCATTTTTGTCCACTAAATCTCTTGAGGTATCACCAGTGCAAAATACACTGTCATGGAGACAGCATGGTCTCAAGTGCTTCTGAACTAAGGAAAATAACTCACAAGGATTCCTCCCTTTTAATGGCAGACACTGGGAACAAACCTTGATAGCTCTGAGATGGTGGCAAATGGCTCATTTTACATAAGTCTGCCACTGTGGAAGAACAGGGAGCAGGGAAAGGGAGCCCTGACCCTTAAAAGCTTCATGGGGCTGCATCAGATGATTGCAGCTCAGTGCAGAGCACAGCACCATACTGCAGTATTTAGCAGTCACAGATCCCTCACGATACCTTGTACCTAAATTTCACAAAAGGCCATTGCTAAATAGGCAGAGTTTCCTCCTGAGAGATGTCAGCCTCCTCTCAGAGAAGGAATGAACCAGACAGTAATGAGAGAGAGGAGGCATGGATGGGTGAAGAGTTTCTAAATCAGCCTGAGCACACCATGAATGCCCACCATGGTGTTTCTGCACAGCTGTGACTGTAGCTCGTGCCTTACACAAACCAAATACATTAGCACAGATATGTGAACAGCTGCATTACCTGCAGCAAAAGCTCTGCTGGGCACTACAAAGCCTGCAAGGATCTCTTGGAAAGCACTGGGGTATGTTCCTATGCAGGAGCTTAGGAACATACTTGCACAGCAAGAGGTCAGAGAGCTCAGGCTGTGGCCTTGGAGGCAGGTGCAGTCTCTAAAGCCTTGACAAGTAGCTCAGGAGGGATGCAGGGCTGTGCTAGTGTGGCTGAATCAGTAACATGAGCATCCATGATGGAAAAGGACTGAACCATAGGGATCTGTTTGTCCCCTTTGCTCTGGAGAATCACTGCAGCCACTCCCTGGAGCTCCCATCCATCCATCTCTGACAGCCCAGGGTACTCAATATGTCTGATGGCTTTTGACCACAAGAAAACCTTGACATACAGTTCATTAGAGCATAAAGATTTCCAGCCTATGAATTGAGTTATCAGCCCCTCAACACACCTGCTCTGACCACTCTTTCCCCTACTGGTGAGCTGCCAAGAAGTGCCTTGCATTTTGTGGCTGCAAAAATTACCTTCAAGTAGCTTGCAGCCACTGAAAATTAAGGTTCTGCCTATTTTTTACCTCTCCCTCCTCCTTCCATTGTATGCTCAGGTACTTGTAGGTCCTAGAGCATTGACCTAAGGCTCTAATTTTAAGCCTCATGCAATTTTGGGCATACAGTTCAGCAGCCTAGGTAGGGTGCCCACGTTCCTCACTTGTTTTACCACCACACCCAGACACCTTTAAAACCAAAGGATAATTCGGCAATGCAGCTAAAAACTCCAATTTCTACAAAAGGAGCAAAGTAACCTTCTGCTGCCAGCACTTTTCCTGTAAGTCTTGTCACTTGTGAAAAGTTAAGCTGTCCCTGTAGTGAGCTGGGGGAGGTCAGCCAGAAGAAAACCAACACGAAGTGAGGAAAAAAGAGCAGAAGGGTTCCCTATGTGTTTTCTCCTTTAACAAGCTTGTGAGGTTAGACCAAACACTTTCTTGGTGCAGTCAGCAAGTAAGTTGTTTTAGCTGTGTCATGGACCCACACCCTTCAAACAAAGCAGGAGCTGGTCCCTGCCCTGCTCATCGGCAGTATAAATAGACAGAAAAAAAGGAAGCGTTCCTCATTCCTATTTTACACAAGAGATAAGGGCTTTACTTAAATGATCCACTCCACTTGTGCAAATCTGAGAAGCAGGTTTGGGAATGGTGCTCCCGGGTCTCATTGCAGTGCTTTGCCAAAACGCTTTGCTTAGAATAGGCTCAGCAAGGAGACACAGCAGAAAAACTGTGACATCCCCTTGCTTGCCACCTTGGTCCCCCTCCCGTCTGCCTGTTCCTGGAATGTGGAGGCAGCACCAGCCTTCTGCTTATTTTTGAGCGGAGGCAGAAAGATCACATGAAGCAAAAAAGCACATTCCCCTCCTGGAAGCAGCTTGCTCCCTTCTTTCCAAGAGAGAAAAACTCTGCATGAATGTTTTATGAATCAGACGTGTGTTCATTTCAACGATAAAGCCAGCTTGGCAATTTGGCCTGGAAAGGGGGAAGCTGAAAACCTGCAGATTCCAACTGGCATGTTTTTAGACACGAACCCTTTCCCCCACTGGAAACAATTGGGCCCATCTAACTTTGGGAAGTTTCTCTGCTTTAAAAGAAACTGCAGATTGTGTCCCAAGCATTGGTCAGAGGTGAAGAAAACAGATTTGTCCCTATAGTGACTTCACTGAGTGCACGCACACACAGTGCTAATTGGTCACAATGTTGGTGCCGCTTGATTTCCTGATTGCAGCCCTTTTACATTCCCAGCAGTCCACCATCTGCAGGGACAAATGCCATTTCGAGATGCAGAAGACATAAATGAGGTTTTCCTTTGTTTAACCTCCTGCTGTACTGCTCAATCTAAAATAAATGTAATTTAGGAAAAAAATCGCTGCGGAAAACGTCATAGGTAGGGAGAACAAAATTGCCTGAAGTGATGGGTTTTTTCTACTGTGCTAATCCCGGGCTGAATGCTTATCTAAGTCCACTTCTCCTCACTGTGATAGAGAAAGGTAAACAGCTTTTGTCAGATGTCACCTCTAGTCTAGGGGAGGGGAGGGGAGGGGAGGTATGATGAGGCAGCCATGCAAGAACAAAACCAGAAAGGAGAGAAAGCAGAGGCAACAGACAGTGACTTTCTGGAATGAAATGAGAGAATCTTGATGCAAACAGAAGGATACCAGTCTATGTGCCAGGTGCATGTATTCCACTATCCAGAGGGAACTTTCACACCTCCAATAAAAACTCAGCCTCAAAATCTAAATTCAAATACTCATGAACAGAAAACAGCTGGAAATGCAGATTCTGGACAAGTGCCACCAGCTATGAGGATGGGTAATACACACAGCACTAAATACCATCTCCAGGTACCACATGTACACCACGTGCATTTCTCATTTTATAGAAGCTGCCCTTGGGAAACAACAGGGTACTCTGATGGACAAGACGTGAAGCATCTTTTGGTTGACCTCCTCTCCCAGAAGTCATTTGTTTTATTAACTCATCTTTCCAGGAAAACACAATGACACTAATTGTATACATGGCAGCAGCTTGAAGCGGGGAACCCCCCACTGATGTCATGGACCACCGTGGTGGTGGTGATGATGACAACTGACTGATGTGATGGCTGTAGAGAGGCTTGCTCTCACTCAACAAGCCTCAAAGCCGATCCTCAGCACCTGTTCTTCAGCCAACTGCCTCTAAAAAGGCTTCACACAGAGCACATCCATCCCTGCTGTGGTCACTGCTAAACTATTATCTTTTCTCCTTAATTTGCTGCTTCTGCTTTTCAGTATGTCAAATTCACTTGAGGTCTCAGTGAGCATTTCACTGAGATGGGAGGCTGATAAATGGGGCTGCCAGCAAGGAAGGGGAAGAGAGGATGGAAGGAATAGGGATAAAAATTCTCTCATTTCAATTATTCTCAGCACAATATGCAGGGCCATACTGCCAACCCTAGAACAAACAGGAGCCACCTCCCCCAAGGAAGCTCTGTGTAGGACTAAGAGTTCTCCCCCAAGAATATGGTGACTGTGGGGGTGTCTTTAAGCCCCAGGTTTTGTTTAACTGCAAAAGGCTGGGTCTTTACCATAACGTAGTCCAAGCAAGGTCCTGAATCTGATGGCCAGAGAAACCTGATTTTGAACAGCACAGTGATAGTTAAACNGTAGGTAGGGAGAACAAAATTGCCTGAAGTGATGGGTTTTTTCTACTGTGCTAATCCCGGGCTGAATGCTTATCTAAGTCCACTTCTCCTCACTGTGATAGAGAAAGGTAAACAGCTTTTGTCAGATGTCACCTCTAGTCTAGGGGAGGGGAGGG